>JAQQZX010000038.1:22754461-22772371 GCA_030068355.1 Notoglanidium maculatum | reverse complement strand
AGTTGACCTAATCTGCATGTCTTTGGACTGTGGGAGGAAACCGGAGCACCCGGAGGAAACCCACGCATGCACGGGGCAGGAGATCTTTAGAAGCTCCTTCTTCAACATGATTGCTGCATTTTTTTGTGTAAAATCTTCACAAAACTCAACATCTTTTATAGTAATGTGCACAAGAACATTTTTTTTGAAGCTTTCATATCTAGCTTTCATGTGTGTAAATCTGAAGTGAATCTATATACTGAAAGTAAATTAAATAACAAAAAGAGAAGTGGCAGAATACTTATTTCCTCTCACGGAATTCCACGTGATTTCTTTTTAAGCCTCGACATGAATGTAAGCTTCTGGGTGAAAGAAGATCTTCTGTATCTGAGCACAAAGTCTGTGCGCACGAGGGTGGCCCGGAATAGCAGAGCTTCTGACGCACTTGAAGAAATCCATTCCATTCCCTAATTTTCCGAGTCCGAACGCTCCCTTCAGGACAAACAGATGGTATCTGTTAATCAGCATCTACTGCAGTTTACTAAATTGTTTATTTGGTTTTGCTCTGCAACATTGATCGATAATTAGGGCTGATTTTTTTCTTCTTCTCCTTCCACAGGCCGCTATTGTGCTTTTGGAAGAATTTTCACTTAAGTGTCGAATCAAATAAGAGTGATAATATATTTATAAAGATGATGTGGGCTGACAGGCTGTAGATTGTATAACGGGGAGGTATGTGAAAACTCCACAGAATGTAGAAATGCCCATTAATTACTCAGGCTTAGGAGGAAACGATTAGCTTCAGCCCAGAGATGCACAGGCACGCTGAACTATTTTTCCTACATGATGGTCTGTTCCATGTCAGACACGAGTAACACAAATCTGGCCAGAAACTTGTGTGTCGTGGAATTGGGAGAAAACTTTGGCCTTCTATGTGGCAAAAAAACAAAATAAAACAAAAAACAAACAACAAAAAAATGAATAAAAAACAAATGAGAAAATCTTAAAAAATATGTAAAAGTCACAACAAACAAACAAACCATACAAATAAACACAAGCAGAGAAGCTTGATAACAACCATGAAAATGAAGCTTGTGTATGCAAAATAAAATAAAAAAACATGTATTTTAATAATTATAATAATAATCATCATCATCATTCATATTTATTTTTATATTAAGATTAATATTTCCACTGCATTTTTTTTTACATTACACTAACTCAGTAACTAATAAACAAATATTAGACAAAATAATAGATAAAATACAATTAGTATTTTTACATCCACAACAAGCACAAACAGCAATACGCACTACCACTAATTCTATTGCATTAATATTTAAGTAGCACTTTCTTTTACATCAGCTTTTTACAGTTTTACATCAGTAACTCAGTAGCGACACAATAATAAATGTAAAGATTAGCATTACTTATTGATTTCTGAATTGTAAATCGATATTGGAGCACACAGTACTGCGAAAGGTTGTGCATATGGTTCTTTAAGGGTTTATTGGATATTTCAGATTCCAAAAACATGGAAAAGGACGCGGAAACGTAAGAGAAGCTGGCAGAAGGTGTCGATAATGCAGTTACGGGAATGCAGAATGTGGACTCGGGAATGCTGAAGGAATTCTGCGAGCTTAAAGGGCTAAAGATTGAGTTCGAAATGATGGAATGACGTGAAATGATTTATGATGCTCTACAGAAACACAGAGCCTGCTGCCTCGTCCCATGTTGTCAGAGAGGGCCTTCTCTGCGCTGACCACCCGCACCGATCTCATGTGGACACTATACACAGTTTATTTATGCGTCATGTGTTTAAAAACCTCTCGTCACCGAGTCGCCCTGAATCGCGACAGGGCGAGACCTTTTCCCCATTCCTTCCACCCGCAGCCCCCCGACGCTCCCTCATTTATCTCCATCACCCAATTACTCAACTCTCTAATTGAAGAGTTGGCAGCGTGAGGCTCATCTCCACCGTGCAGCCCTGAGCGCCTGCCAAGTCCTCCAGCACTGATCAGTCACAGCCAGCCCTCTTCCATTAGACGCTGGAGCTGACCTATGATGTCATTATTTAATGGACACACACACACACACACACACACACACACACACACACACACGCACACACACATGCAAAGACACATGCAAAGACACACGCACACGCACGCACACACACACACACACACACACACACGTGCACACACACACACACAATGTAAATATGCTTTAAAATCACCATAAATATGCACTCATTATTATCCCCAAAAGTCAAAAGATAGCCTCGCAAACCATCAAAACAAAACAAAGAGCTAAAAAGACAAAAACAAAACAAACTGATGCATATCTAGAGGGCTGAGAGATATTACCAGTAGAGGGCACTAGCATTCCATCAGCAAGGAAATAAATGGCTGCAAGAAAGAAAGAAGAACTTATGGGTTTTCCATTTCCGAGGCAGGATGAGTAGCAGAAACTGGTCAATTTATGATGTGCAGCTCTGCGCTACACCAACCTGTCTCAGCGACAACAACGACAACAACAACGACAGTGACAACAATGATAACAACAAGAACAACAACAAGGAATAACCACAATGAATAACAGTAATAAATAATAACCATAATAATAGGGAATAATGACACCAACAAAGACTAATAAGTACAATAATAAATAATGACAATAATAGTAAAGAATAAAAAAACAAAAACAAAAACCCCCCAAGAATAACAAAAAATCAATAACAGCAATGATAAACAATAATAATACATAATAATACAAATAACAATACTAAAATATAACAATAAACAACAACAACAATGGTAATAATAATAATAATAATAATAATTTATATTGAACCTTTCATACGTTTAAGCCTAAAGAGCTTTTCAGTGAGAAATTTAAAAAAAAAAAAGTGAAACAGTAAAATAGTAGCAATAATTAAGGTATAAATAACAGCAGTCACTGTGTTTAAAATATTTTCTAGAGCTGCAGTCTGTTTTCCACAATGCTGTGAGAATTATATTAAAGTTAAATGCTATAAACTGGTTGCTTGTTCTTAAAGAAGCAGTGTGTTTGTTTAAATGCCCCCGATGCCTCAGAGGTGAACTGCATCTGCCCAGATTTTTTCCTTAATCATGTATTTATATAGATGCTCCGTTCTGCCTTGTGTAAAATAATAATAAAAAAACAAAACATCAATATCTCATTATTATGTGAAAATATCACGTTATTATAAGAAACACATACATTATTACGAGAAAAAAACATCACCTTATTTTGCCTAATATCATGTTATCATGTTACCAGGACGAAATGTTGTGTTATTGCAGGAAAAAACTCGTACAAGATAAACATGTTATGAAAATAACAAAGCAGATATCTTGTTTTTACAGTACAGCCTGGTTACTGGCTCACAGGTTCAGACAAATAATGCAGCTGATTACAGAATTCTGAAATGTGACTTCATGCTTGGCCTCGACCACAACGAGATAATGTCACTTAGCAGTGTTAGCGTTATTGCTATTAGTACAAGGGATTCTCAATTCACAGCATTCATACAGACCTTAAAAAACTCTTAGAGGTTGGTTTACTCATGACATGGGAATGACATGGGAAAACGTCATGGGAATAAACTACAGCATATTATATGTCTACATACATATTTGTATATGATGTTATACAAAATGCTGTCCGGTTTCTATTGAAGACTTTCGATCCTCATGGATTTGAGCAGAGACGCAGGAATCGCCATCGACGCAGGCTGTCCAGGAACCCGGGTCCTAACTCATAATTACACAATATTTCCTCCTAGCAGTGCACTATTTGTCAAAATAAATATTTTTTCCCTCGTAATAACGTCTTGCTTTTCTCGTAATAACATCATGCTTTTCTTATAATAATGTTTTTCTTATAATTTCTTATAATAATGTGATTTTGTATTGTAATAATGTGATATTTTCTCATTATAACAAGCTACTGATGAGACATTTTTTATTTCCTGTGTAGCAGCACAGAGCTCCTGTATATTTATACACACTGCCTGTAAACCCATGTGTAAAACTATGTTTCTCCTTTAAAGTCTGAAAATGAACTCGGCTTCCTGGGAAAACTGGTTATTTTGAGAAAATAGTCCAACACAATTCTGGAAACAAAGTTCCCAGGAAATAGTGAAATATTTCAGCATGAATCACTGACATCTTTAAGGAATACTTGAGCTACAGAGCATTAGGTTTTAGCAAATAAGCTTTGTTTTTAAGGTATGTGATAGACATAAAATGCAATACGAATGAGACTTACAGTTCTGTTCATCCCATTTCTTTTAATAGAATTATTGTCTTAGATGTTTATTAGATGTCTTCTGAATTACTGCATCATTAAAAAGGGCAATTTTAGGATTTGCAAACATTTTACTTATTTTTAAAAGAAAATAAGCTAATAGATAATTGACCAATCGACTCTTCTGGAAAAAAGAAGTTTCTAGAAGAACTGCGGCAGATTCTCCAACATGCTCAATATAACATGTCTGCCAACTTCCTGATGAAACTGCATAAAGGGTATCTGAGCTCTGTATCTGTATCAAAAGGTTTGTCACACTAAATTTTGACTTTGTTTAGTTTATTACTGTTTACTGCTCTTTACAGCAGATTATTTTAAAATGTAGAAACTTTTAGTTTCATTATTTTGAAAAGGCATCTCTACGGTATTTACATATTTATTTACATATTTCTTTACATGTCCCATTTTATTTTTACAAGTCTCGAACACTGTAGATGTAGTAAAATTATGCGTAGGATAAAAAATTCCTAAAAACAGGGCATTTTGGACAAAGATTCTTCATCAGTGCGAGCAAATTGTGAAAGACTTTTATCTGAAATGTCCTGATTCTCTGGCAACGTCCTCTCTCTCTCTCTCTCTCTCTCTCTCTCTCTCTCTCTCTCTCTCTCTATTTAAGTCTATGCTCTTTGTCTGAACATCTGAAAATGTGCACATGTTGTTATAGTGTATACAAAGACTAAAAAACATTTTAAAATCATTTGTTGTTCTTTAATTTCTTTGGTATGCAATCTTGTGGTGTGAAAATGGTGTGAAAAAGTGTCCCCCCCGTTGTTGCTGAAGCGGGAGTAACCAGTTATTGAGTCTACGGAGGCAATTACTTTTGAACACCTGGGCACTAACTGATGTATATCCTTCTTTAATAAATACATAAATGGTGTATCAGATTGCTGTGTTTTTTGTTTGACATGTTGTGTAAAAGATCTATCTATCTATCTGTCTATCTATCTATCTACCTATCTGTCTGTCTGTCTGTCTGTCTGTCTGTGCACTAGGAGAAACAGGTCTGTAAAAATGTCCATCATCAGCTTATGGATGTTATTAATGTCAAAGTTCCTGATGTGCCTGGCCAAATCAACAAGCCTTTGTTTTCTGACTCATCCATTAAAACAAAAGAAACATTACAAGAAATCAAACTCAATTTGTGCAATTCGGGCACTTTTTCAGTCCTGCGTTCGCTCCTCTTCCTGTCTGCTGGAAATTTTACACCAGCGCCTAAAAAGTGCAGAGTAGTGGAGCTTCTTCAGAGCTGAGCTCACTAATGTAAATACTGCTGACATTTACCGCACAGTGACATATCGCCCTACTCATCTGGACCTTACCGTACACGTACACTCAACTACTTCCTGTATGTGTGTGTGTGTGTGTGTGTGTTTCAGAGAGAATAAGCTGTTAAAGCCAGCAGCAGCGTAAATCCATCAGTGGCCATCTCTCTTACACTCGGGCGTATTTATGAGCCTGATCCGACATTCGTTTCTGCAGCAGAGAGACAGAGAGAGAGAGAGAGAGAGAGAGAGAGAGAGAGAGAGAGAGAGAGACCAGGTAGGGACAGTGATGTATAAACACTGGGACGACTGGGATCCCTCAGGATGTAACTGGCCAGCCGGAGGAACCTCACAGTACCCACAGTGTGTGAGGACAGACACATTTATAGTTTGGAATTAATATCTCAAGATGAAATGCACATGTAGAAAGAGAGAGAGAGAGCGAGAGAGAGAGCACGAGAGAGAGAGAGAGTCAGTCAGGGGGTTTATAGGTGGGTATTTATGTACCTTTGATACTCAGGGTTAACACTAGGCTGCTTACACACAGCTGTGTTATAAGGCCTCACTGTCATGGCCAGGGTGAAGAAAAAATCCAAGCAGAGCAAACCATCTTTATTTCTTCCTGTCTCCAGAAATAGAGTGAGTGGGAAAGAGAGAGCCAAGGAGTGAAAGAGAGAGAGAGAGAGTGAGGCGAGTTCTGGACCGTGTGCTGTCTGAGTTACGGTTTCCTGCCTCTCCTCGCTCTGAGAGGAAGAAAACGAGGAGTCATCCATCAGAGACTGGAGTCTGCGTCCCCCTGAACCACACATGACCTTCTGCTATGACCAGGGCAGATCTGACATACAACATGACCAGCTTCAGATCGCATAAATCAACCTGCTCGGCTAAATGTAAAAATAAATGTCAATTGCATATCACAAATACAGACTAACCTTACATCAGGGTTTGTGACGAGATCGTGATGATGCATTACGAAATTCATCATGTTGGCACTTATACACCTTTTCAGCATGGTCTGTTTTGTCAGACACATCCAGCTGTTTTCTCTGATTAGTGTATATATTCATCTCTGCAGCTAACAACACTAGGAACCCACCCTTTTATTTAATGTTCTAAAGTTAATTCAGTACGAGTTACGTAACTGAGGAAGATTTCTTAAGTTTCCATACATAATCAATAAAACACATGCTGTTATAGAAGATAATCCACGACGTCATGGTTGTAATGAAGCAGTGTTACTATTTGACTATTTTCCAAAGAGAGCACATCTTGAGGTATTTATTCCTACTATTCCTATTGAGGTATACTATTCCGATTATTTATTCCTAACTATTACGATGCTTTGTTTATTAATGAATGCCATATCATAATTTTTATCCATTTAGAGTTATATTTAATGTTTTGGAATATCAACAAAACAAGCTAGTTCCTGTTATCACGTTATATACGTTATGGTGGATTTAAACAGTTGTTTCCTCACCACACCAGCCTTTTCTTTTTTCCCTGTTTCTTCAAGTTAATAAGAATTAACACGGTTTGTCATGTTATTGAGAAAAGTCCTGAAGACTTTACTGAGTTGGAAGTGTTACTGACACTGGAGACTCCTTCCATAAATGTTAAATAAATGCCTACTAACAGAAATCTTCACCATATCAACAATCCTACAGTCAAAATTTTTTTTATTCTTCTTCTTAAATGATGTGGGACGCCATGCAAAGTCCCTGTGAATGAGGCGTTACCATGGAAAGGATAACACATTAGAACGCTAATATAATTTGCCTTTTAAGTCATGAATAGGTCCTGTATCAAAGAACACAACTGATTGCTTAGCTAGCTAGATATATAATAATAATAATAGCTAGGAAGTTAGATTACATTATGTTTTCTGCTTTTATAGAACTGTTCATCTAAACATATCCCTGATGTTGACTCCATCAAAGGAGTAACGGTGTTCATGTTTTTTTTTTTTTATACATAAAACGTTGTCTTGAACATGCGTTAGCTTTGGAAAGAATCATAAGACAGTGTGAAGAATATCTTCTTGAAGCATTAAATGCTAGTGCATGTTGCTAATCTGACAGCTAATCTCTCTTTGGATTGTTTAGCGTGTTGGTAATCATTATGTCGAGAGGATTGTTACTCCCAGGCTTGTATGAGGAGTCTGGCTTCAGTCTGCTCTGTGTCCACGCTGTGGCTGGTTTCTCTCATCTATATACTCACATAGAAGTGGACATGCATATTACATGCTCATTTACACACCATAAACATATAAGCATATGGGGGAAAAAATGAACTACATGCACTCTTGTTACAGTAATTGAGTCTGTACATAGTTCACTGTTATGCTATTTTTTAGAGGATAATTAAATCATATGCTTTTTTTTTTTTTTTAAAGTTATACGTTTTTAAAAAAATATTTCATCATATTTCATGCTAGCAAATTAAACCACAGTATGTTAAAAAAATTTTTGATACTCAATCAAAATAAAGCCTGACAAAAACTAACATGTCAGGCACCAAATTCTTATCAGCAATGTGTGACCGATTAGCATCCCTGGTGAATTACCTGCTGGATTTGAAATACTTCAAGGAAACACACTGATCTGCAAATGATCTGAGCCAAAACACACAGAAAATCATCATCATCACATGCATTTCACAGCACAATATACACATACAGGTAAGCCATTAGCTAGCGGAGCGAACTAGCCTAGCTAGCCAGATATTTGATGTTTAAAGTATGAATTCTCTGTAATTAATTATTACAAACAAGTGCTAGCTATAGGTAAAGCTCAGGATAATGTGTAAAGCATATCTTTGCTAGAGAGCTAGTATAACCATGTAACTAGCAACGTGTATGAATGAACTAACAAACCTAGCAAGCTACTGAAACACCAACAGCATTTACTTAGGTAGCTAGCTAATGTGCTAATGTTATTTTTTTATACAATGTTGATATTGGACGTGGTTTGCACTTCAGTGTAGCTCACTTGGTTAATTAGTAAAGTACTAACTAACTAACTAAAAATTAGTTTGTACCCCTGTACTTGAGTAATTTATGTGATCACTAATTTTAATTTTAAAGTGGATTAATAGCTTTTATTCAAGTCAGTTCTTGTCAAACACACACACACACACACACGCACACACACACACACACACACACACACACACACACACACACACACACACACACACACAGAGAGAGAGAGAGAGAGAGCAGGAGAGAGAGAGAGAGTTAAACTGAATAATCAGTAATCCAAACAAGAAGTAAGTCTGCTTTGGACTGCTGAGGATTTGGAGGGGGCTTTGCAGGATATTATCAGCATCCTGTCTCACTGACCTGACCACCAATAGCATGTAAGGAGTGTGACCTCGATTCAGGGCAAGCCCTCTGGAGACGACCCTGTGACCTCGTCTGGAGGCCAGCCCGCTCTCTGACAGATAGATGTGTGTCTGAGAGAAAGACAAAACCAGAATAGAGAGAAAAAACACTGGAACCCACAGGATGGGAGGAGAGAGAGAACCACAGCGGACTTTATCCTCGCTCTCCCGCCACTCTGCATTAGGGCTAAAACAGGCGAGATATAAATCATGAAGGAAACAACAATAAGAAAATTCCACTCGGAGGAGAAAAATCCGCCCAGTTTAACGTGTGCTTTCACTGGAATAAAAAAAAAACAAAAAGCAAAAAAACGTTTGCGTAACACTTGAACTCTGTGTCATAAAACTGACACGAACATGTCATAAATGTGTCAGTGAAGGACGCTATTTTATATCCAGCATGATGTTAGAATTCCTTACATAACACTTGCTTGTTCAGTTTTTTGCTAGTGTACACATAGCACGTTCATTATTTTCCTATTACAGGACATTCTGATGGGTTATATTTCTCTTATGCTACAGCAGTTTGCCAAACTTTTTATCCGTTTTTAGCTACAGTACATTTAACAATTTGGAATGTCCACAAACAGCTTAGTTCCTGTTATCACTTACGCTACAACACTCATTCCTTCGTATGGAAGACTTCCTGACTGTTACAAAGCACTGACATTGCAGACTCCTTCCCTAAATGTTAAAGAAACATCTACCAACATTCATATTCCTGTGAATGAGCTGTTACTATAGAAACAATAAATATAGTATGAGATGTGCGCATTAATATAATCCTGGGATTTGAACTACTGTCCCAGCTGCTGTTGTACAGAAAGTTAATCGATACCTTCTGACCAATCAGGTTCGAGAATTCAGCAGCGCTAAGGTGTTAAAGTTATTTTATAACACGCCTACTGAAAATTCTGCTTTCTGATTGGCTGTAAATTATTTTTTTGCGTCAGGACAAGCATAGATAGAGTCAAGAAAAAACTTCATCAGCTTTCTAAATGAAGTCTTTTCACATTTCATAACCATGTAAATAACCATGTTTGGTCAGTCTTAGATTTATTTTTGTAAAATAAAATAAATGATGGATTTATATATAAGAGAATGACAAAAATAATGTAAAAGCTGCAGCATCTGGAAACATTTTACAGTAAGATGTAACCAAAGCAGTATAGTAGGAGTATAATAGACCAACAGTAGACTTATTGGTCTATTGTCACTTAACGGTTTCCTACATTACCCATAATGCCATGTGACTACCTACAGCAGTGCTGAGAGATTTAGCCATCTCTACCTACAGAGAGCAATGCAGCGGCACTTTAGTCCTTTAATCTGTCCTGCTCTTTCATTTGTACACTCTGATTAAACAGATCAGCTAATACTGTCGTTAACGCCATCACTGCGTTGCATTCTGGGACTTTGAGTCCAACCTTTGCACCAAGGTCACCACTATTTCTATGCAGGATTTCTCATGTGATGCTTAACATCTATGGAAAATGGTGAGTAATAAAAGAAGTATTGCTTTTTTTGTTTTAGGCGCTAGCAGTGAAACCTGAGTGTTATCAATTATGTTTGAGATTGTTGAATTATTTCATTTATGCCACTGGAACTGTGCTAGTGATAACTCTGTGATATCAGAGTGAGACACAACCACTCACAGGAAAAACTATAAGGAAAACACCAAAAAAGTACCAAAGTCATTTCAATATAAACTTATGTGTTGTGTTTCTGGGTGGAGTTTTCAGAACTATTAATATATCAGTGCCAAATAATATAACTGCCATGATATGGCTATATTAGATTTAGGACACAGAGTAAAGCCCTTTAACTATTCACCCTTGAAGAACCCTCTGGCTTACAGAGCTTATAACCTTTGTCTGAGATTCTTAAGGTTTTAGTGTATGACTGAGGTGGCACTTTCAAAACTGCTGAATGTGCTGACTCCTCAGCGGTTTGGTACCCTTTGTCTCTTTACTGTAACTCTCCCGTACACCCTTCTCCTCTGCACTCTGTCCCTCGCTGCCCATCCAAACAGCCGTCCTCACCGCACACCAGAAATAAAACCTGGCGCCTTTCTCTCGGTCCCAAAGATGCAGCGGAGCTTTGGAACACACACTCAGCACATGTGTCGACTTGGAAACGTCTCAGGACCGAGCTGAGTCAGAAACAGCCTGCGACACATTCGAGCATCTCAGGGTATGATTTATCTTAACTATACATCCTGAGAAAAAGACATAACGGACGGGACGTGAGACTCTTATCACAACTGGTGTGTTAGTCAGTAAGCCCATGTATGGGCATATCATAAGGGATCTTTTGTTTTATCAGGAAATAATAAAAAAAAAAAATGCTTTTTTTAAAATCAGAGGCCATTTTAAATCCGAGAAGGTGCATTTCCTCAAACTAGTTACTTTTATTTTACATATCATATATAAGAATGCTGACTGGAGAGTTTTTTGTACGGATATGAAATAATCAGCTCATTCAACTTGCACAATGTAACCATAGCCATAACCGCTCTAAATGGTTCTAGCTAGTATTGGCTAAATCATTAACCTAGCTTGCTATCTAACATATTATCACAAATAAAGATCGAGCTGTTTTAATGTCATTCAGTTATAGTGGGACGTCACATCGTGTATTGGAGAACATCCCAAAGTAAACATGATTTTATTTTTAGCATATAAAAATAAAATAATAATATAGAATAACTAATATAAGCCGTCCCTCATTTCTTCATATTCTGCTTCCAAAGATCCAGACTTTCTGGAAGTTTTTTATGTAGTCTTGAGGAACAGTTCTCCAGGCTTCCTGCATACCTCGATAGAAAAAAAAACCACAATAAAACATTATCAGTCATGACCTGGCCTCCCCGAAGCCTCAAAGAGCTCAACATTACTGAAGCAGCGTGGAATCATCTCGACCTTCATCAACGCCCAAAGAAGAGCTTTGGAATGTCCTTCAAGAAGCCTGGAGAACTATTCCTGAAGACTACTTAAAGAAATGACAAGAAAGCTTGCGTGAGAGAGTTCAGCCTGTGTTGGAGAATAAAGTTGCACATACTAAATACCGACTTATTGTGTTTATATTCTGTGTATATTGTGTTTCCATGCATGTTTGCACATGTTGCGATAAATCTCTGTACCTATTATCTCATTCTCCCAGAAAAATGTAAAGAAATGTGGGGTGAGGGTGGGGGCGGTCAAGGGGTGTGAAGTTCTCTGCTATCTTCAGGACAGCGGCGTTTACATCGGTGTGTCTGTGCTTTTTTTTGGATTATAACTTTAAAAGAGAGGCTGGTGAGGGAACTACTGCTGTAACATAAGTGAAAACAGGGGCTAACTCATGGGTTAAGGATGATCCATAACATTTAACTATAATAAAAATGATAAAATATAAATTGTTGGAAAATGCTTTACAGCACACCATCGCTGATTATTTTCCTGTAACAGCATGGAACATGCACAGTGTTTTATTCTTTACATAATGGTCATGTCCAGTTGCGCATTTGGGACTACGCCCTCTACTAAAGATGATGTTTATGATGTTTTTTAGTTTAAACAACATTGATATAAGACCACCACTTTGGCCTTGATGACCATGTTGTTTTTTTTGTCCATGCTTAAAAATCAGATTGGAGCTAGTTCAGGAGAATTCAGGAGAGTTTGCAGGCTTAATGCTCATGCGCCGGGAGAGTGGAAGCGTCTGACAGAGTGATATACTGAGGTCTGAAGTGTGAGAGTCGAGCAGGAAAATGGCAGTCGCTGACGTGTGTACAGCCACAGGCAGGAACCGTTTCCTCTCCTCAGTGCTGGAACAGGACAGCGGTTCTCTGCTCGGGCTGAAATTAGAGCAGGCCTCAGTGCCAGTGCTGAACTTCCAGGCCTGCCGCGGGACTGATTCACATGGGAAAGGTGGACATGTGGGACAGGCCAGGGCCCTCAGGCGGCCCGGTGATGGATGGGGCAGCCGCAAGAGAAAATGGGAGGTGAGGGGGGTGAGGGATGGGGTGACTTCCTGCTCTTATGGCCAGAACAATCCCATCTTTTTTTCACCCTTCTGAATAGCAGGCTGTGAATGAGGTCTTAATGTCAGCCCATGTTCAGACTTTTTTCCCCCTTTCTCTCTTTCTGTCATACACCTGCACAACCTAAATTGACAACATATTCAAGAGAGGATAAGTTCATATTCCTATTTATCATAAACAAATAGACTCATAGGGTCCTCAAAATGAAGCACAAAATGGTGCAGTTATGTCATTTGTTTATTTTTATACAGAACCAGTAGCAAATGGGGAAGGGGCGGAGTTAACACGAATATATATTATGAAGAGGTGTGGTTAGGCATGCTAATGAGATATATAGTCAAATCTGCGCCTCTTATTCTCTTTAAATAGTAACCACTGAAGTGACATTTTCAGAATGACACGTGAATAGGTTTCAGTGTTCTGAATTTAAATTTATTTTATGTCCTTTTACACCACAGTACTACTGAATTTTCAGTTCTGACTGGTCAGAACGTGTTGATTAATTTTCTATAACAGCAGTTCTGACAGTCGCTCCGGCTGGTACTCAAATCACAGGTTTATATTAATACCCTCATTCTACTACGTTATAGTTTCTATAGTAACCATGTACACAGGGACTTGGATGTATGATGGATGCTGTAGGTAAATGAGACATGTGTAAGCGTTGATATGGTGAAACTTTCTGTAAAGAGATGTTTATTTCACATTTATGTTAGGAGTCTCTAGCAGGAGCGATGTGTAACAGTCAGACCCGATGCTGTAACTTTTCCACCATCTTCAGGACACAGCAGTTTACGCTTTTTGCAGTTTCTCTGTAAAGTGACAAGCTGCTTCAAGAGAGAGTAAAAAGAGAGGCAGGTAAAGGAACGACTGTTTCTAGCCGCTATAACGTAAATGAGAATATGAACCCGTTTCATGGACAGTTACGTTAAATGTAGCTGTAAATGGAATAAACGTACAATGTGTTGTTCTTTAATCGAGAACAGATTGAAATGGTTTTGTTGTTGCAGATGAGAACTCAGGATGTGTCGATTTTAGACAATAATCAGCTTCGTAGTCGTAACAGTAACTCCGTTTTATCACGTTCTGAATAATGATGCTAGTAACTCTTTAGAATAAAAACAATTTCTGGTCTTTTTCTCAGTACAGAAAAATTGAAATCCTTGTCCGTGGTAATCATACGTACATTACAGATGCAACGGATAGATATTAGATTGCAAAAATATGTTTCAGTCCATGTCCATGAACACACACACTGCTTCATTCTGATCTTTAGAGAAGTAAGTAAACAAATTAGCATGCACTCCTAAACACAATAAAATCAAACTGGGTTGCAGCGTTTCCTTAATAAAAACAGTGTTGCTCGTTAAATAATCCATCACCATGCAGAATCTGCTGTCAGTGCAAGTGCTGCTGCAGGCCACAGTGTGGACAGTGACCGCCGAGACTGATGTTCCCTTGTGCTTGTACAAGAAGACTCTCTTTTGTGCCAATGCTTCTTGGCCCTTGGATTTGTCATCTGTCACCAGGGAATAGACAGATCTGTGTTTACGCTGGCTCTCTACCTCTGTCCTCTATCCTGAGTGTTGCTTTAACCCCAGCGGCCAGCTGATTTATCGCCAGCACTCAGCACCAGGTCGTTACTGTCCCGCTCACCCACCCTCTCCCCCTCTTCCTCCTCCTCCTCCTCCACTGCAGGAACAAACAAACAGCGGCATGCTAATGAGCGAGGGCGACGCTGTGGCTTGGCGTGGCTCGGACCGACTGGCACAGAGGGCAGGACTGAGACTGAACTGAGAACTGGACGGGAAAAGCTTCAACAACATCGAGCTGAGTATTTTAGCATCCAGTGTTTGACTGAGATGTTTTGTAACACTGTGTCACCGGGCAATAACTATTCAGAACTTTGTCAGTATTCATGCGGAATTTAGTAAAAGAATTCACAGATTGGAAAGTGAAATAAACTTCAGTATTTAATGCTGAAGAGTAACAGCAGTGTTAACTGCTAGCAAAGTGTGTAAAGAAATACAAATGCTCGAGACTTCATCTCTTCCATGCATCGTGTGTAGAGTTACGGCACACCAATTTAAGGTAGTTTTATTTTATGTTTTTAGTGAAATACAAGTCATAAATTCCTCCCAAATCACTCCAGACCATTATGGTATTTTAACAGAAATTATTATTTGGGTTTCTGTTGCTCTTTAGACTATAAAAATTCTCAGTTGCCCATGTCTGTGTTGTATCTTTACAAACGTTATACACAAAACCCCAAATTATAGAAAGAAAGAAAGAAAGAAAGAAAGAAACAAAAAAACCTCCCCCCAAAAAACAAAGCAAATAATGCCTTAGCTTTTGAAAGTAGTCCTTTATTTATTTATTTATTTATTTATTTATTTATTTATTTGTTTATTTATTTATTTGTTTGTTTGTTTCTTTGTTTGTTTGTTTGTTTGTTAGATTGTTTATTTGAATATGGATTGTTTTATCTCCAGATTAACGCAACAATCCTGAACTGCACAGATTTCTTAAATATGAAGAATATAATAATAATAATAATAATAATAATAATATTTGTTTAAAAATTAAGTTTCTATAATTTTGCTTGTCAAGATTAAATATTTTATGCCTGAATGTTAACAGTTTTAAACATTTTTATTTGTTTATTTGTTTGTAATATTTTTTTTGATAGAGTTTATTTTTACTCATGGCATTTTTTCACAGGAACAATCTGTTTACTATGTAATCTTGAGAAAAAGTCTAAATTCATATGAAATGCAAATGGCCATGTTTTTAAATAATTTCATCGCAAAAGAGATTATTATTATTTAACATATAATTATTTAACATATCTAAGACTGTCTAATGACATCTATTATTTCTCCGGAAGTACAATTTCTTGGCAGTACAGTAAGATATGTAAGGAATGAAACACTTTACAGTGTGCAGTTGCAGGAAAATAATCACCAACATGAAGCGGATTTACTCTTAACACTCCAGAGATTCTTTTCTAACAACTACAATTTGATTATGCACTTTTGTTGTGTTTATTTAAGAATGATAAGTTGTAGTTTTCATCCCTTTATAGTTATATTTAACAAGCTAAGGTAGTTCCTGTTTTCACTTTCATTATAGCAGCTATAAACGGTCGTTCCCTCACCAGCCTCTCCGTTTCTGATAAAAAGACAAAACAATGTGGCTCGTCATGATACAGAAACTGGAAAGTGTCTATCCCTCGAACACTTTACATGTACAGCTTTAGCTCCTTTATCTTTTTCTGGGAAATCCATTTATTATGGAGCTTTCGCTGAATGTGAATGAGCTGTTGCCACGGAAACGATAATGTATTAACAAGCACGTTAACATGAACCTGTGATTTGCAGAGCTGCTGTTATAGAAAACTAATCAACACCCTCTGACCAATCAGATTTGAGAAACTAACATGCAGCAGTGTAGCTTAAAATTAATCTCTAGACATTTTTAAAATAAAACAATTTTGCACCGTTTCATAAGCAGGAGAAGAAATATTGCTGACTTTAATGGAAATGATGTCATTATGAGGTCAGTATTAAATAGTGATGACTTAATTTGATCTAATCTTTGTCTGAACTACTGAAAATCACTGAATGGGACACGGTTCCATTTTCCTGTACCCTTCATACATGTGATGAATTTAGTGATCGGTTATCTTTGTAATGAATTTACATATTTAAAAAAAAATGCAGTTGTCGTGTTGTCATGTAAAACCACTCGCAGAAATCTCTTTAGCAACGGCAGGATTTGAAGCTCATGGAAAATGTTTCGAAACAAAGAGCTTTCTCCTTCGCCACATGCTGACATGCTGTCTACAGAAACATCAGTGTAATGGTGCGCAGGTCCTGCGGGTGAGATTGGGGTTCTCCATCACAAGCCAGCTCTGGAGCTTTGATACGCACAGCGCTGTTACCATGGCGAACCATCAGAGGGGGTCCTTCACACAGCATTACTGCAGGTGAATACATGCGTTAGTGCTTTGTGTGGAGTACAAATAAAGTTGGGTTACTCTGTGTGTGTGTGTGTGTGTGTGTGTGTTCTGAAATGAATGAATGAGGAAGCGTTATACACATCTATACATGTGCTACACACACACACCTTATTTATTTACATTGTATACTATATGACTATTTTAAACTACATCTAGACATATTCTATTTTATCATGGAAAAAATATTTTTAAGAAATAAATCATTGATGGAGATTAAATAATAAATAAATAATAAACATGAAGAAGCATGAATTAATATTATGTAATCACATAATAGTGTCTAACAGATCTTTTAAAATAATGTCAAAATGAGAAACATTCAACGGGTGTTTTTTTTCCCCTCCATTGTTTCTGAAATGCTAAAAAAAAAGCATAAATAAAAGTACAATTTCATTTCTGATAAATATTAATGCTTTAATTAATTTAAAAATGATTAATATTCTATTCAAAATTAGATTTTATATCATGTGGTAATGCTATAATAATAATAATAATAATAATAATAATAATAATAATAATGATAATAATAGGCTCTAGTCATGATAAAACTATTATTTAAAAAAAATTAAATATGATTCTGCTTATGTGTTGTATTTGTCAAGGGTTTAAATTAAAGAGTACAAAAACTTGTAGGTCAGAAACCCAAACATGTTAAATACATGAGGGAGAGAGAGAGAGAAAGGGAGAGAAGGAGAGAGAGCGAGAGAGAGAGAGAGAGAGAGAGAGGGAGAGAAGGAGAGAGAAGGAGAGAGAAGGAGAGAGAGAGAGAGAGAGAGAGAGAGAGAGAGAGAGAGAGAGGGAGAGAGAGACAGGGAGAGAGGGAAAGAGAGAGACAGGGAGAGAGAGAGAGAGAGAGAGAGAGAGAGAGAGAGAGAGAGAGAGAGACACACACACAGAGAGAGAGA
>JAQQZX010000038.1:22735047-22754361 GCA_030068355.1 Notoglanidium maculatum | reverse complement strand
CCACACAGAAAGGCACCCTGGGTGACCCGGGGATCGAACCCAGGACCTTCTCGCTGTGAGGCGACAGTGCTAACCACACTCATTATGAACTTTACTATTAGACATTGTAAAGCAAAATAGCTTTAATAGCTTTTAAAATCAAATGTGATATAATGTAGGAGACACTTAAAGGAGTAAGTATAAATTATGCAGAATGAATAAACTGATTTTTAACCCAGATTTAGAAACAGACAAAAAACCATCTAGATTTGAGACTGAAGGGGAAAAAAAGTTCTTTCACCTGCTGTAGATTTCGTAACTCGTGGTATGAGCAAAAAGTCTTAAACAGAAAAGAGCGTGGGTTATAAAAGGCCACACACATTCACACAGATATTAGAGAGCGGGATTACGGCTTAGCACAGTTCTGACAAGAAAACCAGCAACTTGTGTAGAGCACATCAAATAAACGGTCATTCAAGATTCCATCCAGAATTCTTCTTATAGAGACCAGACTGACTGCGGCGGCCTGAAAACACACGGCTCCTTTTTCTTTGGAAACAGTAAATGCAAAGAAGCTTCGTTCTTAACAGACAGCCTATATAGATAGATATTTGGCTTTAAATTGGTGGGATTTGTTCCTGAGGGGCATGTGTTCATTCTCAGGCAGCATTTATTTAAAAAAAAAAAAAAAAAACTTCAGTAAAGACTGCTGGGTGAAGAGTTGAAAAACAATTTCATAATCAGGAGTGGAAAATACTCGAGTAATTACACTTAGTTACTGTACTGAAGTAATATTTTGACATATACTTTATTTTATGATATTAAATACTTACCTTCTTAACATTTCAAAGACTTTCAAAGTAAAATCCTGATGAGCTGTACACTGTACGTTAATCACATGCACTCAGTTTAGCATCCAATCAGATTCATTAAAGAATCCGAATCCAAATCAGCTTTATTGGCCAAGTATATGTACACGTACAAGGAACCGGACTCTGGTTTTACCTTGCTCTTGATGTGCTTAGAAGGATTTATATATGTATGTATACAGCTATTACTAAGAAACATTAGTGCATGAACAAGAAAGAAATATATATCTGCATCTACACATATGAAGGAAATGTGCAAAAGGACCATAGTGCAATTATGCAGAGTGCAAGATGCTGGAATAAATACAGACTATAGAATAAATATGGACTGGGGAACCAGTTACTTTATATACACATATATATTTTTGACAGTCGTGTCTATGTTTGGTGCCCACTTCAGCTCCTGGGAGATTGTGGATCCCAGAAACCTGAAGATTTCCACGGCAAACACAGTGCTGAGTAGTGTGAGGGGGCGATGCTGGGGGGCTCCTCCTGAAGTCCACGCTCATCTCCACAGTTTTGAACATATTCGGCTCCAGGTTGTTCTGACCGCACCAGAGGGCCAGCTGTTCCACCTCTCGTCTGCATGCAGACTCCTCGCTGTCCTTGTTCAGGCCGATGGCCGTCATGTCGTCTGCAAACTTCAGGAGTTTAACAGAAGGGTCTCCTGAGGTGCAGTCATTTGTGTAGAAGGAGAAGAGCAGAGAGGAGAGGACACATCCCTGGGGGCGCCAGTACTGACTGTGATTTTCCCCAGCCTCACCTGCTGACTCCTACCTGTCAGAAAGTTTGTGATCCACTGGCAGATGTGGGCTGGAACAGTGAGCTGAGTGAGATTGGAGTGGACTTCTGGAATGATTGAGCTGAACGCTGAGCTGACGTTTACAAACAGGATGCTAGCACATGTCCCTGGGAGTCGAGATGTTGCAGGATGTAGTGCAGCGGTGCACTATGTAGGATTTAGGGGGATCTATTAGCAGAAATGGAATATAATATTCATAAGCGTGTTGTCATAAGTGTAGTAATTACACTAATTATTTAGTAATAACAGTAATTAGTAACTACGCATCGTTGTGTTTGCGTAAGTTTAGAACGAGCCCTTCGTTCCTACACAGGGAGCGGGTCCACCTCTACGGAGCCGCCATGTTGCGCCGCTACAGCAGCCCAGAATGGAGAAACCTCTAGAGAGCGCCTTCTATGTTTCACGTTTTTACAAGCGGCAGCGTGAATCCGGAAGGAAGATGAAGAAGAAGAAAGAAGAGGAATCAGTGTTTGCTGGAGCTGGAGAACACGTTTGAGAACCAAATTGTTAAAAATGGAGGATCATACTTATTATTTAGCACAGAAAAAGCAAGAGAGTGTGAATGTAAGTACTCAGAAGTACGCTACGGGCTCCTGACGGCCACCGTACGCTCTAATACACACTGGGAGAGGGAGGGGTAAGAGAGGGGGGGTCAGGGGGCAGAATCACACACAGTGGGGCTTTAATTCATCAGCATTGATCTAATTTTTCGGTATTTGGAGCTGTAATGAAAGTTTAGATTGTTATGACGCATCACCTTCCTCACTGTTCTATAAACCTGCCTCAGTAGCTTTGTAGCGTCTTCATCAGATTATTACGTCCTTTTCAAGGTCCACATTTTATGCAGTACATAAAGTTACAGAAATCGAAAATCTGCCTGTAATAAGAGCTTAGAGCTGTGAAACATTTACTGACCAGCGTGTGATGGAGAGGCCAGCTCGGCATGGCAGCCTCCAGAAATCTACATCAGGTCTTTAAATAGCACAAGAGAATACAAAAAGAAGGTCAATAATCATATATATTTTATTCTCAATACAGCAAAATACAAAGACTCAGAAAACCCATTAGTATCCAGTAATACTCACGTCACAAAAATTTGTTTTTTAAATTACAAGTTAAGGATAACCGAGGCTCATGAGAGTACCTTTAAACCGTAAATCATTGCATCCATTATATAATATGTAAATTTCTCTGATCAATCTCTTCAATACTTTAAACTGATTTGGATTATAAGGAACTGCAAAACTTTTGCAGAAATAATCGGCATTTTATAAATCCTAAAATGAGTACAACATGAACACAGAGAGAGAGAGAGAGAGAGAGACAGCGGGGGGAGAGAGAGAGAGAGAGAGAGAGAGAGAGAGAGCGCACACGCAGGGAGAGAGAGAGAGGGACAGAGAGAGAGAGAGAGAGAGAGAGAGTGAGAGGAAAACATCTGAGAGAGTGAGAGAGAGAGAGAAAGAGAGAGAGCGAGAGCGAGAGAGAGAGAGAGAGGAAAACATCTGAGAGAGTGAGAGAGAGAGAGTCAGAGAGAGAGAGAGAGAGACAGAGAGAGAGTCAGAGAGAGAGAGAGAGACAGAGAGAGAGAGAGACAGAGAGACAGAGAGAGAGAGACAGCAACATGCAAAATGAATACAAAATGTTTCATGAAATGCTGTAAAAACTTTCTCGTGTAAGGTAAGTGTAAGGTAACCATAGCACCTTTTTACTCATTTACTTGAACACCTCAGTTAGTAACTTTCTTGTCAGAGACTAACGCTTGTACTTTCTCTTATAAAGTTGCATTTTTATACATTTACTCAGAAATGATAGCATATTGAAAAACTTTAGACTTCTATTATCAATTTGGAGTGAGCAGATGACCTGGGTTTTTAGAACAGGAAAATATGTCAAAGCCCCTGTCATCTTCAAGACAGCTAAGTTTACGCTTTTCTTAGTAACATCACAGTCTCCATTTTTTTATTATCACTTTCACGAGAGAGAAAAAAGGGAGGATGATGAGGGAACGACTGTTGCAATAACGTTTTTTTCCATGGACTTTTTCCACAAAATTACCTGTAACTGCAAGCTGTTAAAAAAGTATGACGTTGTTTGTTACTAAATAAAAAACTGTATTTGTTGGCACACTGCTGTGGTATAAGAGGGATAAAACACTGCAGGATAGTAACAGGAACTCGGCGCTTCATCTCGATCACATCACCCTATCATTGATTATTTTCTAATAACAATTGTATTTTTTTCCTTTTGTATGTGTACAAAATGATGGCATTTCATTTGTAGGTACTAATATGTGTTGCTAGCCATGGGTTAGTAGTTACAGCTGATTCTTTATAAACAGCACAAAGGCATACTCAAATATAACAACCTGAAAATATGGGAAGGAAATCATTTTAAAAGTTGTGGTGAAGGTTTGATAACCTTTATTTACTTATTTATTTTAGTTCTGAAGTGGAAAGCTCGACCTGTAGATTATCAGCAATGTAATTTGTTCATAATGATAATTTTGTAGAACTCAGGAACTGCATCCTTTTGTGTTTACTCAACATCTGGCAGAACATGTAATATTAAAAATGCAAAGAATTAAACGGAGCCTTCAATTCAAGCCTTTGAGAAGTCCGCGTCTCAGACTGGAAGTAGAAACCGAAGCCTTTTATGGATGGTGTGTGAGAATCTACTGTGATCTATGAGTGTGTCAGTGACTACAAGGTTTATCTGCGTCCATCGGCCCTCGCCGTCAGTTTAAAAACATTCGCTGCTCTGCGGTTTTCAGGGTCTAATTCTGGAATAACCTGCAGTGATCTCAAAGTACATTAATGCTCTTTATCTGGTTTCAATCAGGTAGCGGCGTCCCTAAGTGACACAAAGGATCGTCTTCTCAGCATGCAGATCACATGACGCACGGCCTGTGGTTCACGACATACGCACAACAGCGATGATGCAGCATCGGAAAGCACAGGATGGAGCATGTAAGCGTGCAAGCATCAGAGAAGTCTGGAAGGCACAGAGGATTCTGTAGCAATGATAGAGAGAGAGAGAGAGAGAGAGAGAGAGAGAGATCTCAGACACAGTGTGGGATGGAGTTACCCTTCTTTCTTCATCATCCCAAGTGATCCAATTACAAGTCTGAGTCATACGCTGTTTGGGAACCAATAAATCTGAAGTTGTAGGACATGTGAGTAGGTGATGGTTTAGGAAGCAGAGAGAGAGAGAGAGAGAGAGAGAGAGAGTGAGTCAAAGGGTCACTGTTTGTTGTTTGTGTTTACTTCCACCGGGGGGCAGAGCAGTCAAAAGCTGTCACCAGAAGAACCCGAATAACAGCTGGACAACATGATGCACGACGTGACTGACTGATCTCCTCTCCCACATGCACAGGCCCTGACATGATGTCAACAGCTGAGATCGCCCAGATCAAGAACAGACCTGATCTGTCTTCTACTGTCACACTTGGAGGAGATATCAGAGTTCCACAAAACACACAGTGTAAAGAATATACTGGCGTTCAGCTTCGGCCCTATAACTACCGCGGGCAAACACTGCAGAACGTTAGCCGAGTGCTCAGTATTGTATCTGACAGGTCAGGTTGTAACATTACAGAAATAATGTTTAGAAAACGTTCTGAGTTTAACCATTTTTTTAAAGACAGATTAAGATTTCATTGAAATCTCTTAAAGGTTCCTCAGTTCCTCTGTGGTTTGATGGAGAACCCTAAAACAGTGTGTTTCATTATCAGAAGTTGAGTATCTTCAGAAACCCTAACTACCCATCCATAAGGATCCATGAGGAATTATTAGTAATCATGCTTAGAAAAAAAAAAGAATAAATCTAGAAATCTCAACCCTTCTATAGTTCGTTCCTCTGTAGGAACCCTTAAAAGTTCTACAGCAGAGAGATTCTCTATCAGAAAGTCTCAGAGTAGAACCTGTTCAAGAAGATAATAACCTTAACTATCATATGAACCTTTGAGGAGTGAATCTAGAATCATTAAGTGAGAATGCTGCAATATACGTAGTGCAGAACCCCACAACAAAGTGTTTCCCTGTTAGAAACGGTTCCATGTAGAACCTCTTTAAAAAGCTGAGAACTATTAAAGAAACCTTTATGAACAACTAAAATGTACACTTAGACAAAAAAGCTTAAGTGTAGAACCCTTTAAAGGTCCTGTGGGAATCCTTAAAGGTTCTATGTAGAACCATGAAACAGAGTGTTTCCCAGAGTCTTAATTAGAACCTCTTTAGGAAGGCAAGAATGCTTATCTGTCTAAAGAACGTTTGAGGAATGATTAATGTACACACTTAGAAATAAAAAAGGATAAATGTAGACACTTCATCTATGATTCTATCCCTCCATGAGAACCTGTAAGGTTCTTTTTAGAACCATAGAAAAGGGTTTCTTTGTCAGAGAGAACATAGTTAGAAAGCTAGGAACTCTTAACTATCCAATGAACCCTTAGAATGATTAATGTACACTCTTAAAAAAGATTAAACGGAGAAATATGAAGCATTCTTTGGTTTGATCCTCTGTGAGAACCTTAAAAGATTCTATGTAGAACCATACATACATCAACCCTTGTTTTTAAGTTTTTAAGTCATAGTTTTCTATGCATTGTTCTAGACAATAGAGGTCATTTTAAAACGTGCATGATTATAAAAACTAACCTAATCTTTCTGGTGGAACCCTTAAAAATTTAACGGTTTGATGTAGAACTCTACAGCAGAGTGTTTACCCTTTAGAAAGGGTTATAAATAAAGCAGTGGATAACACTATCAATGTCCACAGCACCTGACCAAAGTACCACACACACACACAAACACGCAAAACTTCCACTCGCTCTGGGTTCCGTATGACGCACTCTCAGAATACTTTGGTCAGTGATCATCGTTTTATTGCAGGAAAAACACCCACACAAAAATAATCATCTGGTTCAGACAGGAATCTTGCTCGTGTAAGGAGAATGACTCAAACGATTCATCTCCAGGGCCACGTGAGCAACGGATCAGCAGGCAAAGCAAAGCTGACATTTTAAATTGCCACTTCATTTCCCCTGGCCTGGCCTGCAATTGCCCTTATTCAGGAAAAAAGAAACGGTTAATAGGTTTACTCTAATGCAATTTTTATGAAAGTAACAACACTGACACAGAATATCGGCAGCAGAACCGGAGCCCCATGCTCGGAGCCTCCTCATGGCTGTGCGTCTCCCTGCAGGCTCCTCGATTAGAGCTGAAGATAAGCTGCAGATCCATTTACAATCACAGCTTCTGTGATTGAAGCTTTTTTTGCTCCAAATAAGTAAATTACCTCTAATACCCCCGCTTCTCCAGCTCTCAGCCTGCTCAGCTCTTATGTAAAACAGATGTTTCACTCTCCCACACACACACACACACACACACACACACACACGCTCAGTTTCTTCAGCAGGGTGTGTTTACTCCATCTCTGTCCAGCTCGGCATGGAGTCACAATAAGCGTCATGTTCTGCTTTCATATATTCTTAGAACGTCTTGTTTTCATTCTAGTCATGCCTTAAATTCCCATCTTCACCCTTCCACACCTTCACACCTTCTTCTACATCAGTGTTTAAATACATGACGCTCAAACCAACCAACCAGATGACACTTCCATTTATTATTATGATGCACTTACAGAACCCGAAACCGTCTGTGAAACCCTAGAACAGATTATATCCTACATCAGGGACACATTTTTCTTAATAGCCTTATAATTAAAAATGTTACAGGAACATCACAGAACATAAAGATGCTTCAAGAATATTCAGAAAACTGGTTCCAAACAGGTTCCATCTAGCGCACTTTAGGGTTCTTTACTTTGAAGTTTGATCTAGAATCCTACAACAGAATGTTTCCCCAACCAAGTGGAACCCTTCTTTGGAAAATAAGAATGTTAAATTATCTGATGAATGCTTGAAGAACCCTTGAAGAACTTTCTTTTCTCTGGCTTATCTGCAGCCATAATTGAGGACCCTGCAGGTAGATGCCAAACACGAGCCCCTGGTTTTTCCCCTTGGTATTTTTATGATCAAAATAGTTGCAGGGGCACAATGGAACATAAAGATGCTTCAAGAATATTCAGAAAACCTGACGGGTTCCATCCAGCACTCTTCAAGGTTCTTCACTTTCTTCATCTGAAGTGTGACTTTGAACCCTTCAACAGAGTGCTTCCACAACCATGTAGTACCTTTTTTGGAGGCTAAGAGCATTTGCTAATCCATTGAACACTTGAAGAACCCTTGAAGAACATTTTTTAATAGTATATTAAAACAAATTAATTCCTCTCTTAAAAAAGGGGTTCCTCAAGCATTCACAGATTCTGAGAGGGTGCTACAGGTCCAGGGTCAGCTGAGATTGGGTTAATGTCTTCGTTTCTTCAAGGTTCTCCAGTTTACTCCCACTTCCCAAAAACAATTTAGAACAACTACTCTAAATTAGGCATAAGTGTTGCCTTTTCCCAGGATGGACTCTGGGTCCATTGGAACAATGACCAGAATAAAGAATGAATAATCTTTAGGTCTGTGAACCCAATGCACTGGCTGTTTTGTTTTCCCAAAAGGCATCATTTTCCTAAGCCAGTGGCTTAGATGGAGTGAACTCTCACAATTGCAAATTTGACTGCTTAATTTATGTGAAAATTTACAAAGGTTACCTTTCCTTTTAACCTCATTTCTATCAAATTGAATGAAATCCAACCACTCCTTCAAATTCACGTCAGTTTTTCATGAGGTCAGGTTACTATTTCAATTTCAAGACTCAATTACCAAGACATTTGTTTAGGTGTACTTTAAGTGTATAATTTATTACCGGTTACAAACATTGAAAGTATAGTTGTCACTATATTGTGTAGAATGTAGAACCAGTGTGTATTGGTTTTGCCCTCCTACCTTTTTGCCAAACCGACATGGTGAAGTTCACCAGGGTTTTGCTCTCATTTGTCAGCCACAATAACAAACAGAGGCCGTGTGATGTGACATGGCAACCGAGGAACAGCGTCATATCCATCACTTGGCCAGAAAAGCCGCCTTCTGACTATGTAACGTGATCAATAGTTGTCGGCACCTGCCTCTATCTTTACTGGGTATTTGGTGAACTTCAAGTGGCGCCATTCAACACTGCTGTGCAAAATGACCAAGCCCTAATTTGCTTCTGGTACATAAAATAATCATTACTGATATATCCTTTTTACTGACAGATTCAAATAATTCCTGGATGGTAGTTGTATATACAGTTAAGACGGGGGTGGGGGGAGAGGGTTTCATGTATAATGGCAGAAACAGAAGTGCTGAAATCTCACGGCGTTTGTTTGGTTCTTGAGGTCCTTTTTCCTTCTTCAAACACATCCCCGAGGTGAGGAAAGAGTCATAGGCTAAAATAAGACTTTTTTCCTAGAGTGTTTCCCAGAGACAGTGAATTCACACCCACACACATAGAACTGCAATCTCAGGGGCTGGACCAGGTGTGTGCATGTGGTTATAGGTGACCCATACCTGGCTGGTGGTTTTTTAATGTCTCTGAACACTGCAGCCTTTGTGCCACCACAAAAAACCTTCATCTGGACCCATGGCTGTCCATTTTCCATTTGCATTCCTTTGGTTGTAGCCGGAGTGGAGACACAGGTCTTTGAATGACAGACAGTCTTCCTTTCATGCCTGTGCAAGCATCTCTTCTTTCTCTCCATATCCATGAGAGGATGGATGCAGGATGGGTAATTAACTGGCATCTGGAAGCCATTGGTAAGTTAAGGCCCCTGAAGCAAAGACCTCCTGTCTTCTTATCAACTTAAAAGATACACAAGATCTAGAATCATGATCAAAAGTGACATGCAGAGAAGTCAGAAGATGTAACAAGACAAAATCAAGCATATGCATCATGGAAATCTGATATACAGAACATCGAATATGGATGGTAATCCAAAAAAGCAGGGATAAAAAGCTCAGGTGGTTTGTTCTCTGTAACTGGATGAAGTGGTGCTCCTGGCTAGAGATACTTATCGAAGCTTCATGAACCAGCAAGAGGAGAAAAAGAGAATAAAGGACACAAGCTTATTGAATGTAACAGACCCCGAGGGCCAGAGGAAGTCCCTGCATACACACCGGCTTGCAGAGGTCTGGCTCTTCCACTGTCAGTCAATCTACGATAATAGGGGATTGAAGAGAAGAAGGTACTGAAGACAGAGTTTAAAAAAACCCTAGAAATGTCATGATTTGCTTTAAAAAATATATGTGGGTGTTTTTTGTAGTTCTACTATCAGCTTGGGCTGTCTGTGGACTACAATCATCCATCACGGCTCTGCCTGACTGCCTAATGTCTTATCAAGCTTAAACCTGGTTCGACCCATGATTCTGGCAGTGATACATGACTTGGGTGCCAGAGGTGAGGGCAAAGTCACGGCGGTCCCAAGCCCCCTGCCACACACGTACACCAGAGTAAGCAATGTGGCTGGGAACCCGAAATCCTGCAATAGGATTGAACAGAACAAAAGAGGAAACCATGACTCTGCAGAGAAATCCGTCATCCACTTGATTCCACTGGGAGTCATGACTTATACGGTATATATCTATAAATTCTATGGAAAATAATTTTTATGGTTAGCAATTCAGATGCCCATATCCTAGTCACAGGAATCAGTATACTGTAGGTTAGCCAGTAAGCAATCAGTCAAGAAGTAAGACTTTATCGAGGCTCAGGGAGGTAGCGGAAGGAACATATGACCCTCTGTATGTAGGAGTAGGACATGGACGAGAGCAAGAGTTTGTGAGCCTCAATATGGAAGGAGTAAAAGATTGCAACCCTCTAGATGGCAGATCTAGAACTTATATTGGACCAGATTGTAGTTGATATCCAAATAGGAAAAGAAGCCTACTGGCCTCTGAAAGGCAAAACTAAAAGAATGCAGAACCAGAAGCTAGTAGACCTCTGGAAAGGTCAGAAGAAGAAGCTTGTAGGCCATAAAGAAGGATTTGAGTAGAAGCAGAATGGGGAAATGAACCTTTAGACTTCTAGTTGGAAGCAGTAGCAGCTTGTAGACCTTGGGTAATGAGAAAGGTATGAAAAGGTAAGAGAAATTGTTCAGTACAGTAAAGCAATGCATGCAAATGTTCTTTTAAAATCATTTGAGTGCAGCAGTCTGTGCTCAGACAGTTCCATTATTGAGTAAGCAAGCCAGACTAAACTAGACTGGACCTAACCTGAGAAAGTTTGTCTGAAATTTGAAAGGAAGGCTAGGAAGTTTAGGAGCCATTTGTGTCCTTCTCATTACTGATAAGAGATGTACATTCAGGGACCATAGGAATGGTCAGAGAATACTCCTAACTCCTACTTTTAGAGCTTTCTATGTCCAGATGGAGAATCTTGTGGAACTTCATAAGTGACCAAATTTAGGTCAGTGAATTCCCCATTTCCTGCAGGTGGCAATCTGTCAAGTAAGATCTAACCCAGACGAGCACTTCTCCACAAATACAGTCACAATTCTCAATTCTCAAGCCTCTCTGGGAGAATGTAATGGTCTACAGAGTAAAAAGCTGCACTAGCAGCTCGAGAGACACGTGTGAGAGCAGTGAGACAAACAACAGAAAGACCAAAGAGACCATGAACGTAAAGACTGGAGACAAATGAGCAATGCAAAGTAGAGACCAGAAAGACACATAACAGAGACCAGTGCTGCACGAGGCACACCTCGACACACAACTGAGGGAGTTCAGCAATGCAAGAACCAGAAGAGCTGAAAATAAAAAGTCCAGAAGAACACATAAGAGAAAGAAATGAGAGGGAAGCTGTGCAAAATGTAATAGCTTATTCTTACACTTGTATGGATGTTGAGTCACATAAACAGATTTAATACATCTGTCATCTTTGATATGGTGAAGTTTTCTGTAAAGACACGTTTATTTATTTAAAACTGTATCTTAATGTTTTGTAGATATTAAATGTAACAATAAACAGGTAAAGTATGATGTGTTGTTTATCGATAAATTAAAAACTGCAATCGTTGACAAATTGCGGAGGTATTAGAGCAATAAAATGCTGATAAAGCTGTAACAAAGTTTTCCAACATTTTCAGGACAGACTATTTTGCGCTCTGTACTTTCTCAGTAAAACGACAAGCTGTATTTTTTTTTGTTTTACTTCAGGATAGTAAAAAGAGACGCAGGTGAAGAAACAACTGTTTATAGCTGTTGTAACTTATAGAGGCCGGCTCACCCTTTCCAGACTCGAAGGCGTTGTTTTTGTTTTGAAAGCACGTGACCACTACCTGCTAGCTCCCTGTGCGGAAAAACCTCTGCAATTTCACTGATGGTGATCCCTTTTCCTTCATTCATGTCACATTATACATTATCTTTTCTTTCCTTCGTGGCCACCCGCGAGGCGGCTGAGGCCGGTTCGGCTCCATTACATACAGAATAACCATACGATAACAGAATGGATCAGTCAAAAGAGTTTAAAATACAGATACTTAGCAAAAAAAAAATCAATTTCACATTACAATTTAAGATCTATGGTCTTGGGTGTTGCCAGATTGTTGCGGATTGCTTTTTGGAATATCGATGGCATCGCAAATTACGACTCGCTACTTGGTGCAGAGGATTCTGGGAAGGGTGAGCCGACCCCTTTAAGTGGTAAATTATTGTTTTGTGGACGTTCCACAATATCAAATGTAACTATATAAATAAACAAATAAAAAGTATTTATAAAGTCCTTTAATTAATAATGAAACGTTGCCACACTTTCAGACATGCTGTTATTGTATAGAGTAGTATCAGTAACTTCATCACAGTAACTCTGCTTCACCACCACCCTGTCACTGATTGTTTTGACTTTCCACTTCTCCGACACGTCTACAGATTATTGCTCTAGATTTTAAACTTAGAAAATATGTAGTTTCCTTTTGTTTTCATCCAGAGACAGTGTAAAAGTGTGAGTGCTTCATGGAATCTCTTTATACTGAATAGAACCTCTTTTCCTACACAATATAACACAGTCATTCCCAACATACTGTAAGTATGAGCGACCCATTTAAAAATGACTAACATGGTAGATTTGGACAAGCTAAAATCCCAAAGATACTTTTATACCAATTACAACAATCATTAAAATGCCAGAAAACTTCGAGGCCACACCATGGCGGCAAATTAGCTTGAGAGAATCAAATATGACACTTTGACATGAATGCCTGACCTCTGACATGCCCTCTAGTGGACACTAAACAAAAAAGTATGCTTGTGAGTATACTTAACAGATGTATGAGTGCATGTAGTGCGGCACAAAACTGACCAAGTGTGATATAACTGATTAGAAGACACATCAAGGTCTAGAGCAGGGGAAGGAGGCTTTGCCTAGAGCACTAAATGTGCAAAGGGCCAGCTATGACTAAAACACAAATATAGAGCATCCCTCCACACACACACACACACACACACACACACACACACACACACACACCCACACACACAGACAGATCAGAGGAGCAGCAAAATCAAAGACAGGAAGCACAGAACACATATGAGAACAGAACGACCAGAACAGCCACAAGTATCCCCTCACACACAGACCACAGAGATTAGCAAAGCAAGAAGCAGAGCAGTCGTTATGTGCAGACCAGAGAGACCGGAAAAACACACAACATAAAAATCGGATCAGAAACACGCAAACACACACACGCACACATGCAGAACGGAGAGATCAGAATACTGCATTACACAGCAGTCAGCAAATTTGCTAATGAAAGAAAGCATTATACATAAATGAAGGATCTGTATTACAAGGTATAAAGTTTAATTTCATCCGTATTTGACATTTGTGTATCGTTTATTTGTCTTGTTAACTTCAAGAGAGAAAAAAGAGAAGCAGGTGAGGCAACGACATAAGTGATAACAGGAACTAACGTGTTGTGCGGACACGTTCCGCAACGTTACGTGGATAGGACGTATGATGTCATTCTTCAAGCAATGGAAATTGCAATCAGTGACAATTTGCTGTGAGTCAAAGAAATAAAACGCTTCTGGACTTTGCTGATATTTAGAAATAACCAACTTCAGGGAGGCTAACAGTAACTCTGCTTCATCCCAACACATTGGCGTTGATTATTTTCCAATGACAGCATGACGCAGAGTTTTCTTCCTTACATTTCACCACAGCATCTGAACCCTCTGAAAAGATTTCACAATTCAGCCACTGATTGTAACAGAAATATGAATCAGCAGCTTGAGAAACAAAGATGGCGGAAGTTTCATTCTGCTGTAGATTTGTTTCTGATTTCGTCGCGCAGGCTGACTCATGCTCACCACTTTAAAGTATCTCACACACACACACACACACACACACACACACACACACACACACACACACACACACACACACACACACACACACCCACACCTCTGGAGAGTAGAGTCTGACAATGAGTCAAGCAAAAACAGGCTGCACTCCCAACCATTTAAATCTATTAAAACTTTATAAAGCAGAGGGGAACTAGCCTGTGTGTGTGTGCGTGTGTGTGTGTGTGTATGCCACTCAATGCATGGCTTTGTCAGGATGAGTTGGGCTAGTCTTACAGCCGATGGCTGGGGCATGCCCCCCTCCCTTTTCCCGTTACCCTCCTTGCTGGGGTTTTTAGAACGAGGCCCTGCTGTTGTGATTGCACTCAGGCTTTTCCAGTCGCTTCAACAGTTCACTTCAGCGCAGACTCTATAAAGGCACGACCACCCACACCCACAGTGCTGTCCAAACAGCATCCGTCTCTGTCTTTGCCCCAGTCCTGGAAAACACACACCTTACACACACACATGCACATACACACACAGACAGGACAGACACACATCCATGGACGTGAAGACACTGAGACATAGAGTGACATATAAAAGATTAATTTAGATGCTCAACCTTTGGATTGATTGGCGTTCCCTCACAAAATCACTAACATTAAATGACAGTATAAAGATTTTTCCAAATCAAGCTCACCATGGACTCCTGCTGTTTGTTTTGAAATTTCGCAAGCTATTTTTTCTTTCAATATTTTGTCATGTTTTCCTGTTTTCATTTCTGATTTACAGTTTTCACTGTTACCAAGGCAACAGGAGATCTATTTGTCCCCTTTTCCAGCTGTATAAAAGATTTTCCAGTTTACGTGTTGGTATTGCTGTTTTTTTCCTCGACTCTCAGTGACTTGTAATTGTTTTGTGAGTGTGACACGGGACACACTGCAATTTGAGAGCTTACGAAACTTTCAGAGAGTGTTATTTACAGCAGGAAAAGTTGTAATGAATGAATTTAGCCTACATATTCAGACTTTATTTAGGAGAAATATTAAATTTTGAGCTTGCTCATAAGATAGCTGCAGATTTAGTCACAGCACATGAAATTGTTTTCTGTAAAAATCAAGGTCCTTTTTTTCCCTTTCAAAAAGCGTGGGGGTGAAAACTTTTGCACTCATATATGCGAAGGCACAAGAAACAGAAGCTTGTCAGATTGTGAAAACCAGATGTCAGAAATGTGCTCATTATTTTATGCCTAGAAAATAATAATAATAATAATAATAATAATAATAATAATAATAACAACACGGTGTTTGTTTATTTGTTTGTTTATTTTGGTACCAACCAACATGGTCTTGTGTATGCAAATTTGTACGTTTGGGATGGAGCTTTAAGGCCCTCTCTTATTTAAATTTATTCAAGTGATGCCAGGAAAATGTGTACAACATATTTTGATTCATGACTCAGGTTACCTTGCTTGATGACCTGATTAAATAATAATAATAATAATAAAAAGGAATAAGAAATTCTAGATAGAACTAAATTAGCTTACATTATAAGCATATTTAATGAGTTATTACTATGAATTATTCAGAAACTGTGGTGAAAAAAGTAATACTGAAAATAAGGAGTTGCTTTAATAATGCTTAGTGAGTTTAAGGGGTTAAGAGAAGAAAAAAGAGAGACAGATGGAGAGAAGGACAGCGAGGGAGGCCAATGACCGAGGGGTGAAAACTCAAACTGAACCCAGACTGCTAGGAGAGAGTCATGGCATGGCATCTAGTGTCCCTCCTCCCTGCAACTCACCCCGTCTCATCTCTGTCTTTAATCATGCAAAGCCTGCATTAGCTCCGAGGGTTAGCTCACTAAAAGCTATGCCCAAAAAAAAAAAAAAAAAGAGGCAGCATTTTTAAGAGGCAGTGTGTGTGGCTCCTAATCCTTCACTGCATTATCTATGAGCAGCCCTGTGCTGTATCTCTGCCTGCCCCCCCAAAAAAACCCACCCCCCACCCCCGGCTCACCCCCTGTAGCCCCTCCTCCTCCTCCTCAAACCCAAGCAGTCAGAGTCAGAACAGGGATCAGATAGGCGAGGTCTGATCCAGTCCAAAGCCCTAAAACACAGCTAACAAATGACCTGAGCCTCCCACGCACTAAAACACACTCTCAGCTCCTCCTGCACTCCTACACACACATACACACGCACACACACACAGCTTGACCATCTATCATGTTAGCTTAAAACACACCCTAAGCAGAAATGGAGCTTAGAAATGTAATAGTATGAATTCCCAGGTGAATGACACGTGATGACGCTGATACGTCTTTAACAGGCGTCTATCTCGAGTTTTAAATGAGTAAACACACACACACACACACACACACACACACTCACACACACACTCACACACACACACACACACACACACACACACACACACACTGGTCTAGATCACTGGCTACCTGCAGGGGGGAAACAAGTACAGAAAACTTGAATATTTAAGTAAAAGTCACTGAGCCCAAAGCTGAGAATTAATAAAACACAATTATTGTGCTATTTTGTTCAAGTCTGTTTCTCTTTTAATAGATTTGTACTTTGCTGTGTGTGTTTTCCTTTCACCTCAGACATTACTTTTGCTTTTATCCGCAACATTTCAAAAGTTAAAAAAAACTTCCTACTCATTATATTTTGAGAAAAAGCGCTAATAGCTAATCCTCAGCTAACTGTGATATGTCTTCTGAGGCAGTTTATATTCCTAGCGATTAGCACTCAGCTAGTCTGCATGCTCAGATTTATTAGCATGCTAGGTAGTATTTCAGAGATTAGCAATAGCATTGTTAATTTTTCTTAGCTGAAGTTTTCCTATGTTCTTGATTTCTTGGTGAAAGAAAGGCTAATTTAGCATCAGGCACTAAAACCAATTTGCTGTTGTGAATCTTTATTGTACTTTTACAGTTTATTTTGAGGGAAGATATTTGAGGCTTTACCTCAACTTTTATCAGAGGATTTATTTAGATGAAGTACGGCACTTGTTGTTTTGAAGTAAAACATAAATAGATTTTTTATAAATCTGAAGTAAGGATGTATTTTTCCACTTATTTTAGCTAATGTGACTCAATTCATCTGAAAAGTTCTGAAAAATTAAGTGAAATTCAATTTCACCAGGATCACTCATCCAAATTTGTGTATTAAAATGCATATTAATAACTTCAATGTAGGAAGAGACAGTGAGGCGAATATGCAAATTAGTTTGTGATGTCACAAATATGATTATAGATAAAATGCAGTGAGATGAAAGGAGAGATTTATCAGTGGTATCGATACAAATGTTTGGACATCTTAGGTATAGTTAAAAGAAATAGAAAAATGACAACAGAGTATTTGAAAGGTCTAAATAATATTCTAAGGAGAAAGAAAAATTATTTTTGTAGTGCTTAATGCAAATAGATGTGTTTTATACTCCAACGCAAGTGTTCGGTTCAATTTAACTTCTCGCACAATGTTTTCTTTTGACTCATGCTCTTACAAAATGAATCCTAAATGTTTTAAGAAAGGACAGTTAATTAAATACTTTGGTTAAAACCGTTATAGAAATGCATCTAAATAAACATGTCACATGTGAAGAGAAAGTCTGAAGTTCCACATCTTAAAAATCCTAAACACAACAAAAAGCCAGCCGCCGTAAGTGACATCCATGTACCGCTGTTTCAGTGCATCTGAGCGTAAATATTTAAAGTAGAAATGCTGTCAGAAAGCAGAAAGTGCCTGTCTCTGTGCAGGATTAATGCCACTGTGATTGAACTGAAGACAGACTGATTAGGTCAGATTTGCTTTACAGAAGCCACCCACGACGGAGCGTGTGGCTGGGCGCCAATACTTTAAAAACTGTTTTGTGATTTCTCAAATCCTTTTAGATCGCAGTGTAAAAAAACAGTTTCAGTTTTGCCCAGGATTCTGTAAGGTTGGTGCTGGAAAAGCGAAAGCACAAAGGCTCTTTAACAGCGTGCTCTCGGTGTGTGGCACATCATTCTGGCAGTCATGTGGTAAATATTGTGTTTCCTGTCTCCTCCTTAACTGTTTTGGTAATTGGCTTGTGTTAACCTGATGACCCGGTGAGCAACGGGGGGAGAGATGTAGTGTGTGTGTGTGTGTGTGTGTGTGTGTGTGTGTGTGTGTGTGTGAGTTGATGGTGGCTGAGGGCCGCTTTAGGGGTACACGAGGTGACTCAGGAAGCCGCGAGCTGAACGCTGAACCCTCGGCCCTCACAATGGCCTGCGCTGTTCCCCTGAGCCTCTGCTCTCAATCCCCGGCGGCGGTGGCGGCGAGCGACGTGGTTCACATTAAGAGAGATAAATGATCCCTGATTCTCCTGTGACAGCACGAAAAACACACCAAGGACCAAACGTACACACCGCTACCACTGAAACTTACACACAGATAAATCACACAATGAATATCTACATGTAGATACAACTGCAGCCTGAAGGCTTTATTAGAGTTTCGGGCAAAATGAGCTCAAATCCAATCACTAATCTGGATCAGATAAAAACTGTAAAAATGCGACATAAATTAGAATCGAGTTTAATTTCTTATAAGGCCCGTGTTAAGCGCTGGAACACTCAGTTTGTACCAAATGTAGAAAATGATGCACATTTGTAATAAACAATGCAAAATTTCTTTTGAAAAAAGCATTATTTCTTTTGACTCGCCCTCATAATATTAAACTGTAATATTCTACACAACTGCACAATTACCCATCCTATAATATATGTACATAATCATATGTTGCACAGTTTTGGGTTATTAATGAAACCTGATCAACTCTGATAGTTAGCTAAAGTTAGCTAATTAGTAAATATTACATGTGTGTGTTTATCTTTGCTTACATAGCGTGTTTACATTTAGTACCGAACAACACGAAATGTAATTAAACAAAATTTGATGCATTTAAGCAATTTAGATTTATATAGTTAATAATGATACATAGAAATGTTGATTTAACATTATGACATTAATATGAAGTTACAATATTAAAATTAATTAAAATTTTAATAATAATAATAATAATACATAGTAAAGTATATAGATATGTACATAATATTAAATGTCAAATACATTATTATTGTTATCATTATTATTATTGTTGTTGTTGTTGTTGTTGTCATATTCATATTTTGTCATATTGTGCAATTTATGTTTTTAGCTTACTTTCTAAATCATATTTATTTTATAGATATTATGTTCAGGGTATTTTAAGCCAAGAGGGACCAGACTAAAAAAAAAAACACCTTTACATTTGAACATGTCACATGACCTCCGTTTTATATTTGCGCACACAAACACACACACACACACACACACACACACACACACACACACACACACACACACACACACACACACACAC
>JAQQZX010000038.1:22722461-22734947 GCA_030068355.1 Notoglanidium maculatum | reverse complement strand
ACACACACACACACACACACACACACACACACACACACACACACACACACACACACACACACACACACACTTGCCTTCAGAGGACTTTGTGTCTATGTGTATACATATATATATCACTTTATTTTATATAACATCACTTTTATATATATATATATATATATATATATATATATATTTTGGTACATAGATAATAAAATATTAGAAAATATTACAAGTATTTCAATTTATATGACATCAAGACACAGGTTACGTTAATCAGACATTCTTCATGGCGTAATAACGTAAAAGTTGAGTGCATAAAGTCATAAAATATACTGTGAATGCTTAATCAAAGCTCCTCCTCTTCCTCCTTCTTCAGCCTGAGCAGCTTGCACAAGAAAATACAGAGGACAGGTGTGTGTGTGTGTGTGTGTGTGTGTGTGTAGGGAGTGGACTCTCCCTAAGACCAGACCAAATATTCAGGGCTTTCGTTATGAGCACTAGTTCTGTTTGTTAAGAAAATGGATGTTTGAGTAAATTATTATTATTTCATAGTGTATATTTTTAAACAGAATTATATTAAATGAAATGCTGTTCACTCATTGTGTTCTACAAAATGACTTTTCCAAGAAAATTTGAAATATTATCACATATATAAATACAAATAGTACATATCATTCCTGTCATATTTCTCTGTTGTCTCATTAAGAAAAAAAATAGAGGGAAAAAATATAAATAGGTATTATTTATTACATTTTAAAGTTGAAAGAGTAAAAAATCAGAACAGCCTTTATTGCAATTTTAATTGGTTTATTTGCTTTTTGTTTTTATAACTTGTTTTTCGATAATTATTTTTTTTGTGAATATGTACGATTAGAATATTTCTCATAAAAGGGCTCAATGTCAAATAAAAATATTTTTACACCTTTTTAAAAAAATATCTTGTGTATTTTCACTCCATAATCTCTCAAGTTACTATTTAATTATTCATGAAAATGTTTAATATTTAAACTAAACTATATTAAAAGTTGCTGGAGTTTAAAGTGTTAATCCTTTGCACACGCTACCAGCTACCAGTGCAGCTAATTCAGATTATTTCAGTAATTCAGTATTATTGAGCACCACGTTTCTGCACATGCGTTCAGATATCATTCGAGTGATTGAGTACAGTGTGAAAAACACACACCCAGCCTTACACGGAAACCTAGAAATTAAATCATCATTAGCTCAAATGTGAGCCAGAATTAAAAAAATGTTCATTTAGAAAAATATTATATGAGCTGTTTTTAAACCTGACATGATGACATCACACACATGATGGTCCAAACACATAAAGTGTGAGGTTCAGGAGTCCAAATAAGAGCACTTCAGTCTGCTCACACACACACACGCACACACTCCCTCTCACACACACACACACACACACACACACACACATTATAAAGTGTGTTTCTCCTGGCACACACTGCGAGCCTCATGCTCTGTTCTGCAGTTGGAAAGCTGTGCGAGGAATTAGCACCGCTTCTCACGTCTCCGTCAAGGCCACTATTCACAATCAAGTGGTCTCACGTGCAGGACAGCTTTCAATAAAAACAATTATTGTGTGTGTGTGTGTGTGTGTGTGTGTGTGTGCTTGCCTGCATGTCGTTCTTTTTAACCCACAGCTCAGACGGAAGTCTGCTCAGAGCTCAGAACAATTGTAGAGGACTGAACTTTTTTTTTTTTCCATCTCTGCAGAATTTGCCATGCCAGCCTTGATGAAAGAGAAGAGAACTAAGTGATACCAGCCCTCTGACAAGATAATGAAAGCCTACCTGCCACGCAGGCCCTCGGACCGCCTCACGCAGCCTCCATCAGCAATAAAGCACACAACAGTCCTGCTTTTCCTTTCTCTCTCTCTCTCGCTCTCTCTCTCTCTCTCTCTCTCAGTCTCTGTCTTTCCATTTGCAGCTTTCTTCTCTTCTGCATGGATCATTATGCAGAATGTGTCGGCCTTTGATCAACGAAAAACAGACACAGTACGCATTATGGATTCTTTCAGACCTACAGCATATGCACAGTGACTTATGGATGAAATGGATAAAACTTGACTCGATTCACTTCATCATCACTCTAGGTTTTAATTAGAGCAGTGCAGAAGTTTGTGTGCCATGTTTTTTTTTTCAGAAACAAGAAAACAATACAAAATGAACAGAAATTTCAATCATCGGAGGCAGATGTAAAGTCATAGACGTAATATAAGAAGTAAAATATGACTGTTAAAGGAAAATAATCAATGATGGAGTTACCATCAAGCCAAAGTTAAATATTTTCTTCAGACGTCATGCTTCGAAATGTTTTATTCTTCTCTCTTACAGGCAACACAGGAAGAATTTTTATTCAAGAAACAATGATGTATTGCATTTTTTAAAAATCCCTTTATAGATAGATTTAATGCTGTGGCTCAATTACGTTATAGCAGCTGTAAACCGTCGTTCCCTTAGCAGACTCTGTTTGTTTTTCCTCTCTATATATTCAAAGAGAAAGAAAAAAGAAAAATGACACAACTTGCAATTTCATCAAGTCCTGAAAACTTACTGACTGTTACGAAGCTCTGACACTGGAATCTCCTTCAAGATGAACCTGTCCTTCGCCGTATCAGCTATTACACACATTTTATTTCCTGTGAATGAGCCGTCACTATAGAAACCATAACGTATCAGAATGAGCGTATTAACATAAACCCGCGACTTGTCTCGCAGCAGTTATAGAAAATTAATCAACACCTTCTGACCAATCAGAATTGAGAATACAACTGCGCACCTTTTAAACTATCACTATTCGACTATGCAATGTCCTAAGGGTACACAAACTTTTGCACTTCACTGTAGAACAATTTATAGTTGTCAGGGATCAGAACACAAGCTGAAGCATTAGAGATATAACATAAGATTGCAGCATCTCTCTCTCTCTCTCTCTCACACACACACACACACACACACACACACACACACACACACGCACACACACACACAAAGGGATCATGCGTGTATATGACAGGCTTGTTGTGCAGCTCAGAGCGACAGAATCACTCAGATATTACTTATATCTGTAATTTCAGAGTTCAGGAACTCTGCAGTGTAAACACGGACTCTGCCTTAAGACAGGCGCGGCCCGGCTCCTGCCAAAAATCTGGAGCTTTCTGGGCTGCTCTTCTGCTCTTTCAGAGAGGGAGGAAGGGATGGAGGGAGAAAGGGGGGCGAGCAGAGAGCTGTTCAGCCCTGGTTATCCTCCTGGGTGGCCTTCGTTCAAATGCGAGTATAAAAAGCAGACAAATGGGAGGATTACGGATTGTAAACCCAAGCCATCCCCATCACTCCGGCTGAGCCAAATCCAGGCCAGACGCCACACTGAGGTCAATACCTGTCCAGAGACGGAGAAACACGGACAAACGGAGAGAATCCGTGACTCATGTGTCCTAATGCTGAGAGAGAGAGAGAGAGATAAGGATCTGCCGCTAACATATCACTCATCATCTGTGTCATTTATTGGTGGACGGCGAGCCGAGAGAGGAGCGTTGGGTGTGTGGGAACGGCGCGCTGTTTAAGGCTGCGAGCTAAGAGACGCCACGGTAACATGTCAGGGATTGCTGTTAACGTCAAAAACAAACAAACAAAAAAAACGCAAAGCCACTTTTGATTAGATCTTAATTATTAAACAAAAATTTGTTGTTGCTATAAATAATCCAAAGTCAAATTCAAATTCAAGAAATAATACATGAAGCATTTTCTGTTTACTTTTTCACTACATGCAAACCTTTAATGCAAAAGTTTTTGCCCCCCATTTTACAGTTTATGACATTTCCTGACTATCTCAGCAACCGAGCCCTCGTTTATCCTCATCATTTACATTTATGTCATTTGGTAGACGCCCTTATCCAGAGCGACTTACGTACATCTTATTTTATACAAGTGAGCAGTGAAGGTTAAAGACCTTGCTCAAGGGCCCAGCAGTGGCAGCTTGGCGGTGCTGGGATTTGAACTCACGACCACTGAGCTACTACAGACCCCTCTCATCATCATGCTCAAATGATTACATCACCAATTTGTAATACTCAATTAAATTTATTTTAACCTTCCTCTTTACTTTTAACACAATTTGTGTTTACTGTAAGCTCGGTTAAGAGTAAGAGAATAAAAAGAGCAGTCATTACATGCTTAAAAAGAAAACAGAGAAAATTAATAAAACACATTTGCAAAGAAAAAACCCAAAATAAGAAGCTGGACACTTTAAAAAGGTGCATGGAATAAAACTCAGTGTTTATAATCACATCGATTATTGCTTATGTTCATGGCTATGTTCACAACATCCATTAAAAGTCATGAAATGCCTTCTTGGTGTTATCAGATTAAAGGAAGGGTGTGCAAACTTTTGCTGTATGTATGAAAAAATTTAATTGCACCCGTAATATGTATAAGAAAAACTTAAAATGCTACAATTAACACTTGAGGCCTTAAAGGTCTGAAAACAGACTAGAAAAGATTATAGACACACGGCTGTACAAATGAATAATCAGGAAATAAATCGATAAAATAGCTTAAACATAAAAACGAAAACTGTATAGTTGATTATTTTATTTATTTGCTCATGTTATGGTGTAAAAATATAGTCAAACAAATAAAAATAAACAGAAAATGTGGATTAATTTGAATGAATGAAATAATTATAGTTGAAATGTATTATATGACTACTGCATGTTTAATGATATTTGTACAGTGTGCATGTCACATGTCATTGTTCCTCAAATATCTGTACAGTTTTATGTGCAATAACATGATAAATGTTATACTGGTCATGTTGTCATGCTGTCGTGTTGTCATGTTGTCATGTTGTCGTGTGCTGGACGACAGATGGACATGAAAGATCTCATCCTGATCTGTTTAAAACAGAGACGTTCAGACTGAAGGATGTTCATGAGGCTCTTTTTCCAGGCCTGAGTGTGTGACCCGAGGACAATGGTGAGGAAACGGCTTTGATTTCAGTGAAAGGCTTCTGACTCATCAAGAGAGTGAGAAACAAGAGAAGGAGATAGAAGGAGCGAGAGAGAGCAAGAGAGAGAGAGAGAGAGAGAGAGAGTAAATGAAGAGCAGACCGTCGCTCCTGAGTCCTGCGCTGGGCTGCACAGGCGAGGCCGTGGTTGCCCCCATTTCCTCAAGGATACTAAAACAAACAATCACCACGCAGAGGCTCGTTTCCTGCCACCCTCGCCATGTCATACCACACGAAGATCAGAACAAGAGGAAGAAAAAGACAGAAACGCAGCAAAAAAGCAGAGTGGAAAAGTTTCCGGAGTGGCACCGGAGCTGCTGCTGGAGCCTACTGAATAAAGCCAGGCTCGTACTGTCATCAGTACAGCTGGATGCCATTGCCTGCCCTGCCACACACACACACACACACACACACACACACACTCACACACACACACACACACACACACACACACACACGATCAACTCAGGGAAGGAATGCAGCCACTGACTAAGTGCATGTTTTACTGCACTGCTGTTACGCAGACTGGACGTAAGAGCTATGAGTGAACAAATTATCCATAAAAAACAAACTTGTTTATTTGTTTGTCTGGAAAATATTACATTAATGAAAATCATTTCATCTTTTAAATACTTTATAGGCATGCTACTACTACCACCAGGGACGCCTCGTGTCAAAGGCCTAGCAGGGCTAAGCCGGCGTCATTAAAAGGTAGAAGAGAAATCGTTATAAGGTTTAATTTTGAGCATCTACATCCTCTAACATGCAGTTAACAAATGTTTTAAAGAGGATAATTTGTGATTAGTTTTTTTTAAACCGAGTGCAACAGCACCACCAGTGGTCGTACAAAAAAACACACCGGACGCTATGAAGCGAGGCCCTGGGCTAAAGGCCGATTTATATCTACGGTGTAGGTACGGCATCGAGCGTCGGGCAGGGTGAAGCTTTTATAGTTGAACGTAAAGTGCGCGGCTCCTCTAGGAGGCGCTGTCGCATGAGACTATTTACTATTTACTGCTTTAATGCACAGAAGAAGAGCGATGCGACATCTGTGTTTCACTGTAGAAATAATAAACAGAAAATAACATGGACAAAATGTTGTTTTGAAACAAATTTTCAGGGGGAAAAAATAAACCTCGCATGATTAATTATAAACCAGGTGAATTCTTACTGAACGTGTTTACGAAGTGTTTTAACTCGTCCGAATTCTGTACGAGTGGCCCGAAAAACTTCCAGGACTTTTTAAGACGTTTTAAAGATGACGGAAATAAAAACTACCAAAAACAACAAATACTCAGTTGGAGCCTAAATAGATTCATAAATACGCCTACGCATTCCCATGTGTGTGCGAGAGAGAGAGAGAGAAAGAAGAGACACCAGTTCTAAAATAAATTTATTTCTCTGTTATTAAAATATATTTCTCTTTTATAGCTTGCACAGTTATCATGGCAATAATGAACAAGGCGGGCGTGCTCACAGGCCGTAGGCGTGGCTAGCAAGCGGACCAATCACAGTTGTCACGGTCTGCGTTGCCGTAGGTTCGAGGCCTTTACTGTTACCAGCCCAGTGCTGCAAATTCATTCAGCCAATCAGCAACAGCCATGTCACATGATTACACAGAGTGACACACCCCCTTAGTGCTGCGCTCCTGTGGGCTGAAATATTCTAGTTCATTTTGGTGACGTTTCCATAAAACATAAAACTCAGCCGCAGGTGTAACGAGCGGGAAGGAGGTACATCACTTACTCTATCATTATTTTTCCACTAAAATATGTTTGGAGGTGAAACAGAAAGTTGATTTGATTAGACAATGTGTGTTTAAGTAAAAATAACACAAAAGTGTTTTTTTGGTTTGAACAAACAGCTTTTCTGTGTAATGTGTTTATTATTCGTCGCAAACGCAGCATGAGACCAGTTCAGTATTATGAACCTGGAACACTAAAATTATAAATCTCTATAATATCAAATACAAATAACTATAATTTTTAATTATATTTTATATTCTTATAAATGAGCTCTCAGGATATAATGTATTGGTCAGCCCTAATGATTATCAGTGTGTTAATTGGAATAATTGTTGAGGCCCTCTCTTCATACTACTGACTACTAACTAAATAAATGATTGATTTCTATACCACTTTTCTAATCCATCATTCAGCCTAACTCAGAAACGCATCCTTTTCAAGATACAAAGTGGAAACTAAATCATGGCCGCCTCAGTGTTCAACAGCTAACGTCAGTGAGCTGGATAATCAGTGTTCTAGAGTTAGCCAGCGAATATGTCTGTATGCTAACTGATCCAAAGCTAACCCGTGTCTGGTACACACACAGTGTAACTCATTTAAAGGGAAGAAGTGCTGCCGTGTTTGCTGATCATGCTGCAATCGGCCATGTTGTGTGTGTGTGTGTGTGTGTGTGTGTGTGTTTGACGTCACCTGCTGGACTCGGGGTTGAGGAGAACATCAAGAGTATCTGAAAAGGAATTCTGAAGTCAGGTGTTTTCTTTGCTTTTGCCTAGTCGGAGGTCGGGAATTCTGAGTTCATGAGCTTTAGTTGAATACAGTGTAAGACTCAAGGTTAAGAAAAAGAGGAATATATACTGTGTGAACAAATTAATACCAACTTATTATCTAAATACATGAAAAGGTCTTAATTGATGTCAGTGTACCTCAAATATATGTACAGTTTTATGTACAAGATAATGACAAATGTAATAATGAAATCCATAAAAAAAAATTACTTAATAATTAAAACTACGAATTAATTAAGTTTCATTTTAATAAAAGTTGACCTCGTTTGGTTGCCTTTATTTATTTATTATGATTTTTCTTTTCTAATTAGTAGATCATTATTCCTCAAATGTTTATAGAATTTTATTTTATATAATAAGATAAGGCTAAAAAAATCCTTAATAATAAAAAAGTTAACTATGTAATGTAGATATGCAAACATTCTTTGGATTCATTATGTCAACATATTAAAATGTTTTCATTTATTTATTTATTTGAATTATTATTTACTTAGATGTATTTCCAATTTCAAGATAATGTAAAAATAGTTTCTTTATTCTCACCAATTTATTAGACTATTCTATTTTAAATAAATGAGCTTGATGTTGGATTAAATAAAAAGTATGTTCGAGTCATTTATTTTAAAGTCAATGGTACAATATTGTGATGTTTTTGTGTGGGATTGTGAAGATTAGTATAAGAAATGGAGGTATTTTGCGAGGCATGTTGTTTACGCTGCCGTGACAGGATCAGAATTCCTCCTTATAGGAAGATTCCAGAAGTGAAGAAACTCCTCCTAAATCCATCACCTCCAGTCAGCACCTACACCAAACACCCAAACACCCAAACACACACACACACACACACACACACACGCACACACGCACACACACACATTGCTGACTACTGTCACTTGCTATAAATCTATACACACACACACACACACACATTGCTGACTACTGTCACTTGCTATACATGTATACACACACACACACACACACACACATTGCTGACTACTGTCACTTGCTATACATGTATACACACACACACACACACAAGCACACACACACACACACACACACACACATACACCCTGGGTGAGATTGACATACACCCCCAGCAGCAGTAATGCAACTTTGGCTTGAGGCCCTCTCTCTCTCTCTCTCTCTCTCTCTCTCTCATGCAGCTGTAATTAGAGCTTGGGCATGGCTCTGTGTGTGTGTGTGTGTGTGTGTGTGTGTGTGTGTGTGTGTGTGTGCAAGAGTGTGTTACTGCACATTAGCCAAATGAGTCCTCATCCTCCTCCGGGGAGCTCCAGTTACAGTCGCGTCAGAGGCCAGACAAGCTGGGGATTCTTTCAACGAGCAAATTACAAGCAATTAGGGCACGAAAAAAGGATAACATTGAAAAGGCAGGGGAGGAGGGCCAGGGTTAAGAGGAGGACTGGGTGGCTCCTGGGGGGGTTATGTGGATGAATGGAGGAAGGGAAGGACAGCGTGTGTGTGTGTGTGTGTGTGAGAGAGCGAGAGAGCACAAACCTTGACCACTGCCCTCGCGATGGCACTGCAGTCCCCCTGACTGCGAGTAACCTGCCCTGACCTCCACCCAGACCTCGAGGGCCCGTCCTTTAACCCGAGCACTGACCCCGGAGTGGACGCGGGCACCACCCGAGCACGCCGAGATAACGAGCGGAGTCATCTGAGCACACACTCATTAATGAGCTCGGAGATGGAGAGGCTGCTGAGAAGGTGGATGTAAATATGGCGTCTGTGCCATGTGGGACATGTTGACCATCATTAATGGAGGTCTTTGGTTTGAATTGATGTTGACAACGTGATGTAGGATGTGTGTTTGCTCTTGTTTAATGTGACCTCCAGCTTGAGAAAGTTAATGCTGAAATTGTGCAGACCTTGTCCCAAATTCATCCCATATCCATTCTGATAATTTCCTCTGTTGAGGCCAGATTTAGTTTTGATGTAAGGAATTATACACACTTGGCGGTGCGCTGTCAGAGGATGAACGTGAAGCTACAGACACCACGCTGAAGCGGATTATATTCTTGATTATACCAGCTCGTCCTAATGTGGTTTATTCCTCTTAGAACACAGACAGGGATTAAAATTTTTAGTTATTGAAGAAGATAAATATTTACATCAATTTATATTTACATTTAATGTTCCGGAAAAGTAGCTGCTGCGATCTCGTACTGTGCAGATATAAACTGTCGTTCCCTTTGTCTTGAAAATTGTAATCAACAAACATCTGAATCAAGATTTCAGTTCAGTAATTTGTTGGGGTTATAAATCAAAATAAAGCTTCATTTGTTGTATAAGTAAATATGAACACATTTTTAATCACGGTTGATTATTGGAACTGTATTACAATATGCAAATGAGGCAGAAGGTCAGTAAGTATGATCTAATTTGCATATCAGAATCAATTTTTACTGAACAGATTAGCATTATTTTTGTTATAATAAACACAACCAGGTCATACTTTCAGACTTTGGACTTCTTTAAAACCACAAGTCACATGTAACGCAAGGCTATATTCTATATATTTTATAAATAGAATGTTACTTAGAATAAAAATCATTAAATTATTGATGTTAGCTCAGAGTCTGGTGTTAAAGCGTTATAACCATAATTAATGTGTTTAAACGAGGGCAAGTAGCGCCTCTGAAGGCTGCGAAAAATCACATTCTCTTTGAGAAAATACTCAACATTATGAAACATTTAGAAATTGACTTTTTTCAAGGATTCAGTTTGGAAATATTTTAAAACACCTGTTAAAATTCAACAGAGTTAGAGAAAGACTCAAATATTTAAATACTAGACATGGCATGAAGATCATCGCTCATCAGCTGTCAGCAATACCGGCTAAAAGCTAATAAGCTTAAAAAGTGATATTTTCTCGAAAGAATTTTTAACACTTAACTTTTTTTTTTTTTTTTTTTACATACAAAAATGCAGGAAAAAAAAACACACCTAAAAATAACTTCTACTCACATGGCAAATTATGATAAAGTTTAAAAATACATTCATTCCGCTATATACAGTATGTAAATAAATCCAGTTCCAAAACAATAGTTTTCCGATGTACATTTTTCCATTTGTTACAGGATTGGATTCAAGTCATTCTTTAAATTCTCTAATATTCAATCCCTGTTTTTTAGTTTGCTTGTTTATTTAGGTTTATTTTTTTTATCTGCTCGATATAGAGCCTATATATCCTACAGCAGAAAATAAAATAAAATACTTAAATTGTATTCATCAATAATTAGCTGTTTCTTTTTACATTTACAGAAAGAAAAATGAAAATCTGAAAATTGATGATTATAACTGTAACTGATATCTCATCCTTCTTTCATTCACATTTCAAGCAAATAATAATAATAATAATAATAATTAATAATAATAATAACCTTCTGTGGTGCTCACTGTCGGTCTCCATTTCTTTGCAGGATAATTTTAATGACTTGCTATTTCATAGTGTGGATTAATGAGTTTACGGATTAATAAACTGCAAATATTCAAATATTAATGTGTATTAATATTAAAAACCAAGCTCAATATATTCTGTTATTTGAGTTCCTGCTAATAATAATAATAATAATAATAATAATAATAATAATTACATATTGTGTACACATAAGTGATAGCATATTCCCACCAAACATAGAACATTCAATTAACGTTAGCGTATGGTTCTCCTATGGTCAGTTTAACACAAACCTTCTGCCATCGTTTAGGGAATGTTCTCTCCATGTTAAAGCTAGGGGACTATTCAAAGGGTCCCACATTACAAACATTAGGAGAACGTTCCACAAACCAAAACATGCAACCAAAAACTAACGTTGTATTTACCTAAAACAAACCATCCTGGCAACCCATACGACAACCAAACAAACCTTCATGGAATGGTACTGCAACCGAGAAATAACGTTCCTGGAATGATCTTGGAACCAAAAATTATTGGCTGGGCTCAATTTTTGAAATTCTTAGTATCCTTAGATTTATAAGATGCCTCTCTGTACAACACATTGGTCAAAGAAAATAGTTTTTAAATGTGCTATATAAATACATTTGACTCGACGTGACTGTTCAACGATTTAAGTGATCTGCTTTATCCTACATGTAATTAAAAAAAACCCTGTGTAAAGAAAAGTCTGGCAACTGCATGGAATGTTGGAGAACTTGACAGTTGACGTTGATGTGCTGTAAAGGAAGTCTAAAACTCCTCCAATATGCAAATATGAAAAGCCACACGTGCGAAAGTATCAAAATCACCTCATGTGATGTCAAAGACTTTGTCTCGTTCGGAAGACAGCTGAGGAAACCCTGCACATGATCAGTGATCGAGTGGTCACGTCATGGTAAAATGAAGATTCGAGAAGTTTCTTTAAACAACAGAAGTTTCTTTTGACTTTTTGTAGGCATGTGATTTGCTACACCAGGTATAGAGCAGCTACACAAAAATAATGCAGGCAGAAGTGGATTATTTTCATAACAACAACAACAACTAACTAACAAACACTGATTCCTTTTAGATTTTCTTCCTTCCTTCATCGTCTTCCTTCCAGATTCATGCTGCCACATGTAAAAATCTGAAACTTGTAAAAAAAAACCCACTCTGTAGAGGTTTGTCCGTTCTGGGCTACTGTAGCGGCGCAACATGGCGGCTCCGTAGAGGTAGAGCCACTCCCTGTGTAGCTATAAAGGGCTCATTCTAAGCTTACGAAAACACAACGATTCATAGTTACAGGTCATTATACACTAATGAGGACATAGTTATGAAGACTATATTCCATTTCTGCTAATAGACCCCCTAAATCCTACATAGTGGACCTTTAATGAATTAGTAATCACACATTTAAATCCATCCATCCATCCATTATCTATACCACTTTACCCGTCTGGGTCGCGGGGAAGCTGGAGCCAATCCCAGCATCTTCGGGCGAGAGGCGGGG
>JAQQZX010000038.1:22698254-22721244 GCA_030068355.1 Notoglanidium maculatum | reverse complement strand
GAGGAAACCGGAGCACCCGGAGGAAACCCACGCATGCACGGGGAGAACATGCAAACTCCACAAAGAAAGGCACCCTGTGTGACCCGGGGATCGAACCCAGGACCTTCTTGCTGTGAGGCGACAGTGCTAACCACCACACCACCGTGCCGTACCCCACATTTAAATGGTTTATAGCTAATATTTATTGTTGTGAAACATTCCAGAGACAAGGTCACTCTTGTTATCACTTGTTATAGCAGCGATAATTAGCATTTCTCTCTCTCTTTTGGTTTGGTATACAATCTTCTTTTTTTTAAATCAATTTATTTTTAGTCTTAGATTAAATGGAGCCTCTGCCGTACAAGTCCCTGTGTATGAGCTGTTACTATAGAAACGATTACATATTAGAAAGAGCGCATTACTATAAACCTGTCATTCAGGTTATATCTGGAACTACCTGTTCTGTTCTACCAAATTCACCTTCTGACCAATCAGAATCGAGAATTCAACTCTGCTGTGGTATAAAGGATAATAATCACATCCTTTTCTGTTTGTGTTCTAATCTGTATTAAGGCAGGTAACCAGCAAACTAGCTCACTGCATGTTATTTTTTGTATATGTGCGTTTCTTCTTCTGCATTCTCTCAATCACAGCTGTGCGTACACCAATCCCAGAGACGCTGACATCAGAACTCCAGGTCTGTCCCACTAATCACGTGGGTTTGATCTTCAAGCCTAATGGAAGCAGAGATGAAGTGGCTGCTGAGAAGGTGGATGTAAACACTGGCGTAGACGGAGTAACATACAGGGGATGGGATCAACTATTCATAATTGCTAAAGTGATGAGAATGTTTTCACCGGATGATGAAAGGCCAGCGCACGTGAATGCATCTGGCTGGCAAGAGACAGCGTGTGCGTGTGTGTGTGTGTGCGCGCATGTGGTTGCGTCGTACTAACACCTACACACACATTTCACCACTGAGGACGTGCATACACAAACACCCGCAAGCACTCGAGCGCAGCTCTTCAAACGCACACACAAGCAGGAATATACAAACGCTCACACAAATCACGCCCACGCCACAGTCACGACCTCACACGTGCCAGATCATTTGCACGCGAGCCACGTGGGGATGATCAATTCCTCCGACTTCATGTTCATCTTCATCAGTTTCACCAGGTTTTTTTAAAACAACCGTTTCTCTAATGAGGTGATTTTATCGGCCGAGAAGCCGAAGGAGAGTCGTCACGAGCTCAGATCAGACTCGAAATGGCTGGCAGAATGTCTGACATCCGTCATATACGGTGACCTGTAAGTGCAAAAAACACTCCAGACCAAAAATCTCAACAAATCAGAAAATACAACCAAACCACAGGTGAAGAGTCCAGACGGTGCATGTTTTTTATTTTTAATCAATTTATTTTGATTCATTTACTTTTATGATTCATTAGTATCCGTGATTTGTTTTCCACACAATCCGTTTATTTTCACGTGACGTTTACACATTATTAATTTATTTTCACACTATCCATTCATTATCACATCTGAAATTTTTAGACACAATTATTTTCAAAATGTTTGTAATTTTTTTCCCCGATTCATTTTCTATCCGATTTCTTTTATTTTTATTTGATTCTTTCCTAACAATTCATTTATTATCTGACACACAGTTCATTTCTTTTCACGTGATGTTTACACGATTCATTTTTCACATGATTTTTTTTTTACAAATGATTAATTTCATTTGACTCATTTTCCATACGATTCATTATATTTTCATTTGATTCTTTCCTCACGATTCATTTATTTTCACATGACTTGGCACACAGTTCAATTCTTTTCACATGATATTTCCACAGGATTTGTTTATTTTCACGATTCATTTTCACGTGTGATTTTTACACAGTTGATTGCTTTTCACATCTGATTTCTTAAACTTTTTTTAACTAACAATTCATTTATTTTTGCATTATTATTATTATTATTATTATTGATACACTATTTATTTTCATGTGATTTATTTTTACGCATGACAAATTTCACATCTCATTTTTTAGCGCATATTATTCGCATGACATGTGTTTACTTAAGTCCAAGGTCAATGACGTGTTGAAATCCAGCTTTATGTGTTTTTCACGTGTATTCACGTAATACCGTGAATGTGAAACCTAGGTGACTTTTCCCTAAGGGTTGCAAGGAGAGTTGCATATATAAGTGTTTGTGTGTGTGTGTGTGTGTGTGTGTGTGTGTGTGTGTGTGCGTTCTCACTCTCGGTGTGAGAGATGGTGCACTGTCCAGCTGTGCATACACAGATCCCCGAGGAGCCAAGATCATAATTCCAGGGCTATCGCACTAATCACAACTTCATCACAAAATGGATTTTGTCAGAGCACGCCAAGTCCACTCGAGCTGTCTGGGTGAGACACTACACAGCTGTGTGCTCTCTTCTGTCCTTCTAACACACACACACAGACACACACACACCTTTGTCCTTTCACTTACCTGCAGAGCAAGAGGACAGAGAGAGAACTCAGCGGTCTGGTTAAAGTTAGTCTCTCTGCATCCTGTTCAGTCTGACAGTGATGACATAAAAATGAGCCCCCCGTTGGACCAACACACACCTCTCGCACTCAGCCTCCTCAGGTCCGGCTCCGGCACGAGCCGAGAATGTCAGGAATGCCCCCCTCCACCCACTGCGTGATGCCCCACGGACCGGCCCACTCTGAGAAGGACACGGGGGGAGGAAGGGAGTGTGTGACAGCTCTAACACTCACCAGAGCCCTCACGTCGCTAACCAAGAATGGCACGGGCCACCCTCGCTGCCAGGAGGTACGGTTTATTTTTGTAGCTCCCACACACCCCCTAAACCAGACCACCGAGTGCGGGTTTTTAGCTTTCGTCCGTCCGCACTCTCAGGTTCTCTTCTTGCAGTGAGCAGAGTTACATGACCAAAATGCTGGAGGGGGATGAAATGATAAAATGACTTGCACTTAGCTGCTGTAAACACTGAGCATGTGCACTTTAATCAAACATCTTCCTATAGGATTGGAATAAGGACCTGCCTACTTTTCCATTTTACCTCAAACTCTGTAGTGTGAGCTCACTATTACGCTAACTAATAACTATCGGCACTGAAGAATTCCTTCAGAATATCTTTCACCTTTAACATCACTTTTTTTTTTAACTTATAAGACTTGAAATTTACTGATTTAATTTGACTATCTTATATTTGATGATCATCCAAGATGGCGGCGCAGCAGTGGCACGCAGCGGCCACTCCGGATCCAAAATGATGCTCGTCATGTAACGTCTGCACTGTCTGCAGTGTTTGCACATGTGCACTTTACGTAGTATGTTGTCTTTTGTTGCACTTTTTGTAAATCTGTGTTGTCCTATATGTAGCACCTTGGTCCTGGAGGAACGTTGTCTCGTTTCACTATGTACCGTATCATCTGTATATGGCTGAAATGACAATAAAAGCCACTTGACTTGACTTTAGTCTGTCTTTAACCAAAAAATCAGCATGCTAACATACTGTGTTTAATTTCTCACTTTGCTTCTAGCAGCTTATTTCCACAGCGCTGGTGAATTCTCGATTCTGATTGGTCAGCATTTGGTCATTCATTTTCCATAACAGTGGCTCACAGGTTTATTATAATGCGCTTGTTCTAATACCTTATCGTTTCTATAGTAACAGCTACAGCTAAAGTACAGCTAAGAGTTTTTCTGTAAGGATGTTTATTTTAACATTAACATTTATGGATGGAGGCCATATGGAAGGAGTAAAGCTGTAAATTTACGTCTTCTGACACGGGAAAGTGGGTGGTGGACTGTTTATATCCGCTGTAACACAAGCGATGAGAGGAACTAACTTGTTTCATGAACGTTTCACAACAAAATCATTCAATCTTTTCATCGCTAATAAATTCAAATTGTTACAGTTGGCAAATTGCTGTGGTATAAGAGGAATAAAACTGCTCCATTGTGAATGACTTTCCTGTAACAGCCCATACCAAAGGGTTTTATTTCTTATATTTCGAGATAAAAAGGATTGTGAAAAAATAACATGCTTTAACTTAGGATCAATAAATGAATACTTCACTGCATTATCATGTGAAGCAGGGAATACACTAACTGCACTGACTCCATTTATACATTACCTGTATAGCATATTGTGCGCATGATATTGTTTTATTAACGTTGCCTGTTCATGTTGTAGATCTCCTAGATAAATGTCCTAATATGTAAGCATCAAATAAATCTCTTAATGATTAAACACCTAATGTTGACTTAAACTTTATGGTATGTGTTAAGCAGGATACACACACACACACACACACACACAGTTGGATAAAGAAATTCTTTTTATCCATTTATTACCCGAGTGCACTGCCGTTATTGCCTGGATGCTTCAGTATGTATAAAACCTCTTGCTTTCCGGAGCGTGACCTGACTCGGAGACGTAGCAGAGCCAACAGTAGCGTCGGTTGTTCAGGCCACCGTTATGGGCTCTTCCTGTCTAGACTGGGGGAGATAGGGTTAATGAAAATGCAGCCATGTCCACTGAACGCTGTCTGCTGGATCACTCCTCAGATTATTCTTCTGTACCCGACCTTCAGCGAAATCATCAGGACGGACTGTTTATGACCTTACGGAGCCTGCGCTAGCTTTTTGCAAAAGTACTTTCTACATATATTCGGAAGGCTCGAATAAAAGAGCTTATTATAATAAAGTGGGGTGCAAATGACATAAATGACATGGACCAACAATGTCCAACCAATGAGGAATTGGCTGCTGGAATTATCCTTCACTGCATAGAGTTTTAGAGCAATCATGAAGGACCCAAGGGATGAATTTCATAATTTACAAAGGAAATAAAGTCTGAATATTTGTATGTAGTCTGCAGCTCATCTTTAAAGATTGATGCATTTCACAAACATCAAACATCTCAAAAGATCAGCACAAGTATCTCACTATGTTTAACCTCACGTTTGTATGTTTCTTTCTTTCTCATCAGTGATCAACTGCTAGCGCCTATCGCGATCTACCACCTCGCTGTGGACTGGTTAAACACACCAAAACACTCATTCTTAATATGGGTGTTCGCTCAGCTCTCAATGAAATAGAAATGCAGCTAGCAGTAATTAGCTTTGTGCACTTTTGTGAGGATAGTAGGCAAAAATTGGAAAAAACAAACAAATGTTTTCAGAATATCTGTATAAAGAATCAAGCAGAGGTGGATAGACTTCTTGAGTTTGAGATAGAGATGGATATTCATGTTACTCATCTGAATAAATTCTCTAGTAAAATCTGAAGCAGAGCTTCAAATTCTTCCCACAAATTAAGGTAGAAACTCTGATGTTTGGAGGAGAAAGACATCTGACTCAGGTTTAGGCCCTGACAGTAAGTTAGTCCCTCCTTCACCAAAAAAATATGAAAAAACATTAGCTAAAGGCTAAATCACAACAGATTTACTCCTAATCTCTCAAATGCTAGCTAGCAAGAGGAATACTCTAGCTATAGAAACTAGCTGAACACTAATTGCTAGCTGTCGTAACATAAACTGCTAAGATAAATACAAGGTGTATGTAGCAGCAGATAGATTACACTGATGGGTATTAGGTCTCATTCTCACTGACGTATCTGCTAAAGTTTAGATTAGGTAGGAATTTAGATGCCTGATTAGATCTTTGAAGATGTCTGATGCTAAAAAGTTATTGAAACCTGAGAAGTTCATAGAAAAATAGGGTTGAAAATAGAGGTTTTCCTTCTAAAATACAGAGAATAAACATGAAAAGTACTGAACAAAGTATAAATATTTCAAAGCAAATGAGCAACAACTTTAGAAGAGAGAAAAAACAAAAACCCAGACTTGAGTGTTACTTTGCAGCGCCAGAGTCTGGGATATTTAAAGAGAGTGTGTGATTACAAACAGGTGAGTGTCATTAGTAATCAGGCGACTATGACCCAGGAAAGAAGTAGAGGTCATGTGATGAGGTCATGTGCTGAGGATTATGGGAGTTGTAGTCTGAAATTTGGTGTGAGTAAAAAAAAAGTCTCTCATTAATTGTACAAAGTAGTTTCAGACTGCTCACAAATATTAAATAGTAAATATTTAAGTTTTTTGTTTATCTATAAAAAGACAGATTTTCTAATTACCATTATAATGAATGTTTTTTTTTTTTTTTGGAAAACTTGCCAGAATAGTTATCATGGCATCTTTCAAGCCAGAGCGAGAGAGAGAGAGACTACAGCTAGATATGAAACTTGCAGGACAAAGAAAGACCACACGGCAAGGTTTATTTTGGAATCATCCAGTGGCATTTTTCTACTGGTGGGTTTTAGTTGAGTGTCATAGCAGTGCTCACACTCTGAGATTTTAATAAAAAAATTCTCATAACTTTGGTTTCGGCCATCTTTGGTCACGACGGTATCGAATCAGCCATCAATAATGGGACGACATCACATTATGCGCTACAAAACCATCGATCTGAAATCACCATCAAATATTTCTTTTAAAGATGTGTGAATTTTGTGCATCTTTTGTGAATCTTTACTGCGAATTAAAAACAAACAAATTGGAAGTCATGTAGTCTGCGTCAAAATTCAGTAAGGACTCGAATATGTCAAGAATCTAAACATCCGGTCCTTGTCTTGTAGTTTCACCGTTGTCCTGGTCTACGAGACGCCATTTTGTCCCAGTGGTAAAATTCATAAATATGAACTTACATTTCAATGAGAGTTTTGAATTTTGAGTTTTGAGAAATGGACAAAACGTGCTTGAGTCCATATCTGCATGGAATTTCAGCCCCTGTTACCTCCAGCCCTGTTTTTTTCAGCGGAGAAGCGCCATTTCTGAGACGTTCCCAGAATAAATGGTGGTCAACAGTTCAGCGTGTTGGCCCACAGAGCTCTGTAAATATAGATGACTGTGCTTTAGCCACAGGGAAAATGTGCGAGTGTCTAAAGCAGAAGCGGCCGCCGTTTGCCAAGAGAGCACCTGGACGGTGTTAATCACGGCCTAGCATAAACATTTCTCCTGAAGAACATACGGCAGAGCTATTCGCCTCCACGGAACCCCCCCCCCCCCTCCACACACACACACACACACACACACACACACACACACACACACACACGCACTCAACAATCACTCACACGGCATTGCACCACACCACCACACACACACACTAAACACACCCCACATCCCATCAGGCAACACGTCCAGGAACGCAAGAGACAACCCACAACCTAATTTAGCACTTTAACGACAACAGATGCAGTATGTACGGCATGAATTCTGCTCCAACAAACATGCTCTCTGCTTCTTCTCTCGCTTTTGGGTGCCTGACAGAACACGGAGCAGATATGTCAAATTGCGCAAATATCCAAACACAGTGCATTGCGTAGCAACGAGAAGAAATGCAAAGCAGGAGGGTCTCAGTTGCCGTCACAGTGACGGCTGGTCCTCATAACGGGCCCCATTTATCAAACTGAATACGAACAAATTTATTCGTAAATCATTCTCAGGAGCATTAGCACACAAAATGTGGCGTTCATGAGAATCCAGCTAGTTTGGAAAAATGTTCATATCATACGATTCGCTCCTGAGTTTGTATAAATCTAGATATAATGCTAATCTCGACAGATCAGCTTAAAATTGTATAATTAGCGATGAGTTTTGTATACGAATTACACTGTCTAAAATAAATATAAAATTTCAGATAAATAAGAGCAGCAATTCAAGTAGGACAGAAGCGATTCTTCACCATTTAGCTGTCATTTTGTCCTTTTCAGCTCTCTGTGAGCTTTGCCTTTTAAGGAGTTTTGTGGGCGTGGTTAAATATAAATCAGCTGTGGTGTGAATATGCATAGAATTTTGCAGCTGATTAGAATTTATCAACATAATAGTGAGTAGGAGGAAAATTAATTTGATAGATATGGCAGGAATTTTTATTTTGGTTTGCCGTACAAAATCATTTACACACAACTTTACTCAATAATCGATAAATGAAGCCGGAATGTTAGTTTTGTTAATGAAAATTTTGATAAGTATTTGTTGACGACCTTTTAATTGAGGGTTAAATTGAAATGACAATGTACGTGAAAAAAATATGCGATGATGAAAACTAAGGCGAAACCTCTGTTCGTTATCTCGTAAAGACAAGATGAAATAGCTGGCTCCTTCAACAATATTTCTATATTAATATTATATTTATGATATTTTACCTTCCCTATTTCATGTTCCTGACTGTACTTGGGAAGCGAAGGAATCCTGGCTTGCTAGGCTTGCTAACAGCTTTCACAAAACTTTTTCTAACAGGCATACGAGCCAGGATACACGCACAGCTTTAGTTTAATCTTTATATGAAAATTGCGCTCATCACCATCACAGTGTACAAAATCCGATCGATAACTAGCAAAACGGTAACAGAGTCATTGCTAACTCCAAAACAAACACAAGACCCCGCCTCCTTCCCCGACGTCATAGCTAATCTTAAAGCTACAGGGCACATTTTACAAGTTTCAAAGAAAATTAGGCCTAAATGTATCGCAGATACAAACAGGAACACTTTCTTTGCTGGTTAAATAGCTAAAAGTATTCATGTTGGCTATGTTTTAAGTCATGTGTCTCTTCTGAATACCAAATACAGTAAACAGCAAAGCTGCACTTAGTGTTAGCTAGGTCTTTTGTTGTAACTGCACAAAACTAACTTTAATCTGTACTTTGATTGTTTAGTCAACTTATTTCAAGTTTCTTCTTTAAAAAGTAAGGATTGAGAAAAGAATCCCCTTATATTAGACTTGCTCTTGGATTTCTCAGTCAAACTATCTCAGTTATAGGTTTCCAAATCAAGAGTGTGTGTAAAGCAGGCTTAAATCAAAATAAAATCCACAGTGGACACCAAAATTTGTGGACATCCCCTAAACTGGCATCACGTCACATGACTGTGTGAATGTACACTCTGGGCTAGAAAGAAATCAGGCCCAGCTTCTGCTTCATACCATTCCGTGCATTGTGGTGTTGTTTCTAATTCTAAAAGTAAGAAATAACTCGTCGCTTCTTTACAGGAAATAAGCTAAAGTCAATGCTGAAAATTGAGCCTGATATTTACATTTTTGTCCCCTGAAAGAGAAACAGCACTGCTGGGCCATTTACACCACCGTTCCCTGAGCGGTCCTGAGCTATACATGGAAATTGCAGCACATGATTGTGCTACTTGAGTTAATTCACGATTCTTCAAGCCACATCCGCACTTCAGATACATTAGTGCATAACAGTTTATGGACTGAAGAGTGTTGAGTCTTGAGGATAACTGCTGCACTTGAGCTTTAGTGCTATTACCTTAGTACCTTAGTACTTCACAACATGAGCTTTTTCTTTCCATTAAGACACACAGGCTATAACCTCATCCTCATTCTGAGAAAGTGTTTAAAACAAATGTAGCATCATTAATTTCTAAGACACCCTGCAAAGAAATCACCTTATCTGGTTTTATAGCCAGTATTTCCCGTTATAAGATGACAATAAACCAAATATACGGCGATTAAACCTATTTCTAGACATTTTTAATAATATGTACCTATGGGTTCTTACTATTTTGGCAGATAATTTTGCTTCTTTCTAGAAACAAGACTATTTCAAGCTTAAAATAAAATATAAAAAGAGAAACAGACATTTCATTTCATTTTATTTCAAGCTTGTTGGAAATTCTTTCCCTAATTTTAGCACTTGTTTCTCGAAAGAAGCTCAATTATTTGCCAAAATATTTACAATTAAAGCTAAAAATTAATTTGACAATTCTAGAAATAGGTTAATAATCTTATATTTGGTTTATGATCATTTTATCATAGGAAACACTAGAAGTGAATCTGACTACATTTAAGATATTTTTACCTGGTTAAGATGACATGCTTTGAAGTGTATAAAATAATTATAAATATATAGAATGTACTGTAAAAAATATCTATTTTCATTCTTTTGCCAGAAAATTTGCTTCTTTCTAGAACCGAGAAAAAAAATGTTCAGCCAATTAAACAAGACCATTTTAAGCTTGAAATTCATACAAAAAAAAATAATCTAGAAATAGATTTAATAATCATATATTTAACTTGATTATTATTCAGTATATGCACTGCCCTTAGTTTTGGTTTCAGTTTATTGCTTGAGTGTGTTTTCAAAAAGAAAATTTTGCCAACACTGAGTGCGAGAACGAGAAGGAGCTCATTGTTGTGCTCTTGAATCCCTTTCCTTCCTTAATCAACACACAATATTTTTATGTGTGTATAGCCATGTTTTTATATCTTGGTGGAGACCAAATCCTCATAAGGATCCAGGATATCTGGTGGATTCGACCACGGCTGGTCCTCATCAGGAACCCTTTTTTTTATACAAATCTGGTATTTTTTATTTAAACATCAAAAAGAGACAAAAGGTTTGCTGTTGGTTTTTGAGCTTGAGGATAAGATTAGGTTTAGATTTAGATGTTTAGCATAACAGCAATTAGAGCTGCATTAATAATTATGTCAATGTCTCACAAGGATAGTGTGTGTGTGTGTGTGTGTGTGTGTGTGTGTGTGTGTCATGAACCTTTTTCTAACCCCCAGTCAGCAAAACACTGTAAATCATTTCAGTGGCGCTCGGCCATCATGCTTGTTATCTGTGCAAAAGCTGGAAAAGGTTAATAGATCATAATTACTGTCACTTTTCATAAATGTTAACTTTTCCCCTCTACGGTTTTAGAAAACTTCTATACTCACACTCCGAGGAGGTGCTTTTCCTTCTGCAGTTAGTTCACACAAATGGATTTGTGGCACTTTAATAAATCTCTGAACTTTTATTTTTAGTTAGTAAGTAAAATTGTTGTTAAATCAGCTATTAAGCATTGTTAAAACTACACACGTCCCAGCCAATTACAATTACCGAGCTGTGATGTCATCAGGACAGCACCAACATCTTAACCATATGCACTCGTCAGCGTTCTGAGGCTGGTATGTTTCCTGTCCCAAAGCATTTTATTTATAACCTCTTTTACTATAGCAGTACGCTAATGATTACTTTTTGTATTTATTAACAATATCACATCATACTTTTTTTTCATTTATAGTTACATTTAATATTGTGGAACTTCCATGAAACAAGTTGCTTGCTGTTCATGCTTACGTTATAGCAGCTATAAACAGTTGTTCCCTCACAAGCCTCTCTAGAAGTTAATAAGCAAACAAAATGTATGTTACAGAGAAACCAGGAAGTATGAACTCCTCCGTCCTGAAGACTCACCCCTGTTATAAAGTGCTGACGCTGGACATGAATGTTCAATAAATGTGTTCTTACAGAAAACTATTTAATGATGTAAGTCTCTGAGTAAGCACATGATGATTAATGAGCACATTAATATAGACGTGCGATTTGTAGCTGCAGTACTGTCAGAGCTGCTGTTATAAAAATGAATCAACACCTCTTGACCAATCAAATTTGAGAATTCAACAGCGCTAAAACAATAGTCTGATGTATTTAGTCAGTTGCCTGTTTAGTCATAAACAGTAATCTAATTAGAACAAAAAAAAAACCCAAAACAAATAAGAACAAAAAAAATCTAATTAGAACAAAACTTGTAAGGAAGAAAAGGAAGAAGAAAAGGTTTATTAAGCCTTAACACCAACTAACCCCCCCTTCCAAGCATGGATTAGAGCGTACGTTGGCCGTCAGGAGCCCGTAGCGTACTTCTAAGTACTTACATTCACACTCCCTTGCTTTTTCCGTGCTAAATAATAAGTATGATCTTCCATTTATCAAAATTTGGCTTCTCAAACTTGTTATCCCGCGCCAGCAAACACCGATTCCTCTTCTTTCTTCTTCCTCGTCTTCCTTTCTTCTTCTTTGTCGTCCTTCCGGTGCTTTCTTCTGGATTCACACTGCAAGTTGTAAAAAAGCGAAACACAGAAGGTGCTCTCTAGAGGTTTGTCCGTTCTGGGCTACTGTAGCGGTACAACATGGCGGCTCCGTAGAGGTGGACCCGCTCCCTGTGTAGATATAAAGAGCTCATTCTAAGCTGACGAAAACACAACGATTTGTAGTTACAGGGAATTATACCCTAATGAAAATATACTTATGAATACTACATTCCATTTCTGCTAATAGATCCCACTAAATCCTTTAAGTGTGAGATCATGTGGAATTTTTTCTGTCATAACTGCATACGTTGCCATATAATAATTAAAAGATCCCATTATCTCTAGTACTGTACAGGTGAATGTCTTGTTATCCTGAGCCTTAACCACAAACCTGCATTTATTTCCTCAGAATTGTTCAGTCCTGTGTGGGATAAAGTGTCAATCTGGCAACCACCAGCACAAATAACATTGCCTTAGTTTCCAAATCAAGAGAGAACTTGTGAGATTTTAAACAGATGCTTGCTGACAGCTTTAGCAACACCTCGAACACGTGTCCAAGACGTTCCCTGCGGTGAGGTCGCAGTGCTAATGTGACGGGACAGGGAGGGAAACTCTGAAGCAGAGAAACATGGCAGCCATGACACAGCCAACATGTCTCCTCAAACAGCTCATTACCCAGCTCGCCTGATCCAGCTGCGTCTCAGCGTCCAAATGGGAACATATCGCCATCTCATTTTCACACTGTTTTTCAAGCGAGTGCTGCATGACCTCATACACACCTGGCATATCTCTCTGACTCCTTTCTCCCTCTTTCTCTCGCTCTCTCAGGACGTGTTTACCACAGACATGAGTCAAGGAAAGATAGTCATTGCTTTAAAGTCTATTTTTTTTTTTTTTTATTTACACATGCCACCCACACGCCTGTGAAACTCTTCTTCGCCCTTCTCACAGTCACACATTGATTATCCTTCGGAGTGTTTTCACATTAAAGTCCAATCCAGTGAAATCAAAGCAACATGTGAACTCCGTTATTAGCGTCAAATCTATTACAACGCCACTCACTCAAACTCACATTCCTATTCCTTTCTGCATATCTCTGCCACAGGAGGAGAGGAAAAAGGACAACTTTATCATTTAACATTTTTTCCAACTTCTGTTTTTTTTCTCTTGGCAGAAAAATGTTCCTCCAGCTCAAAAATACCCAGAGGGAATTTAGTGTACCTAGGGTTAGTGTACCTAATGTAAATGCACCCACAGGGGCAAAGGGGGCAAAACTCAACGCCATACCTGCACCCTGAGATTTACAAGACGACCTCCCTGAACTACTCCTCAGAGAATTTTTTACCTGTAAAGTGTTCGTTTTTTTTTTTTTTGCAATACAGAAAGGACCAATTGTACAAGCTTAGCCTGGAAAAACATTTTCTTATGTCTGTAAAAGCGCTGCGAAAACAAAGAGGCCCTCACACAATGGTTTCAGTGAGGATCTTTCCGGAAGCAGTCGCACCGCATGCCGGGGGTGAAGGCGCAGAAAACGTGCGCTGGATGTGTATTTTCCTTGGATGTAGATCGAGCTTCTGCGTGTGTGTGTGTGAAATAGGAGCAGAAACCGGTTTCTTAGATAATTTTTTCCCCAATGTCTTTTTGCTAATACATCAAACAAACTAGAAGAAAGGTAAAGAAGGAAAGGAGCAGTCACATGATACATGATCTGGGACAGTTTTCAGTTGTCAAAGTACATAAAAAGCAAAAAAAACTTCAATATTTTGAAGCCTGGAGATAAAATCCCGCAAAAGAGGCAAATGAGTTTCCGTGGAAAAGGAAATGAGCGATAGGAGGATATTATCACAAGGAAGGAAATGTTTAAGCTCTGAAAGATGACAGCGATTCTCTCGGCTATGCACCGCAAAGCAATTAACTCATTCTCAAAGCCAGGCCCATCGATAAGAGCGCAGCGCTGCTTATCATCCACAGTCACTATCAGATGTCATGCAAAAGTCACATTATTGTCTCCTGATATGCAGTGCTGATCTTTATACCACAGCGCTGTTGAATTCTCAAATCTGATTGGTCAGAAGCTGTTGATCGATTCATTTTGTATTACTGCAGCTCTATAAGTCAAATCGCAGGTTTATACGTGACCCTTCACATCAAATCAGGTATTAAGTCGCATCTTGGGTGATTTGAGTTCAGCACATTTTCAGATTCCTGATACAATAAGCTCCATTTTGATACCAAGTTTATTACTTTATGTCCATATGTCACCATAGCAACAGTGCGAGTTTGTTTACGAGGAGGGAATCTTATTTTTAGTGTATTTAAATGAGGATTTCATGATGTAATAATAAAGAGGGAATCCTCAGCCTCATTGTGACAGCCGGATTTCCCTGTTACCCCTAAAAATAACCTCTCCAGCAGTGTGGATTTATAGCGAAAAAAAAAAAAGCAAACTGGAGTATCCAGCTTGGGTAGTGTTCATTAAAGTGCTTTTAAACAATGTTTAGGATTCACATTTCTCAATGCTGTCGAATGATCAGGAAGAGAAGGTATTTATCAACCGATTTTGACCAAACTTGAAGATCTGAACAATTTCACCTACCGCACCTTATTGTCCAGAGCGCGACTGAATACCTGACTTAACATGACAGCTTCCATATCAATGCACTCGTTCTAATATGTTATTGTTTCTATAGCAACAACTTACACAAAGATTACTCCATGAGCCAAGACTATTAGCAAACACATGAAAAATATTTTAACATGGAAGGAGTCTCCAGTCTCAGCAGTTTCTGGCAGTCGGACGGAACAGGAAAGGACAGAGCAGAGAAGCTTAAGATTTGCAGTTTTTCATTAACATTAAAATCTGTGCCTTATTAACTTTATAAAAAAGATGGTTGATGAAAGATTGACTGTTTATAGCTGCGATCACAGGAACTAACTTGTTTCATTTATGTTCCTCAACATTAAATTGAACCAAACGTAAACATCCAAAAAGTATGGTGTTAAATCACTAACAAATTTTAACTGTTGACATATTGCTGTGGATTAAGAGAAATGAAACATGTAGTACAGTAAATTCAGTAGTCTAAGGATAGATTTCAACAATTAAAACTATATAAATACACAATTATATAATGCAGATGTGACCCATCAATAAAGTATGAGATAGACAGGAAAAAAACACACCAAAACCTGTTCTTACAAAGTTTTTCCCACCTACAGCAGACTCTCGTATCCGGAGCAACTTACATTTATGTTATATATACAGTTGTTGATGGTTAAATGCCTTACACAAGGGCCCAGCAGTGGGATTTGAACTAACCACCTTCCACTCTGTAGTCCAACAGCTTAACCACTGAGCTGCTGCTATTTATTCCTGTCGTTGAAATGATGAATGAAAAGAGCTTCATTTACAAATATGTTTGGGTGAAGAATACAGGAAATGGATCTACAACATTTAACTGCCCGTAGAGTTTCATTAGTTTTGGATAGAGGTTTTTATCTCACTGAAGTGATGCTTGTTTGTTGTGAGCATTGTGATAACACATGACTATGGAGCCCCGCTCGTGGAAATATATTAAAACATGGCCACAATTGAACTAAAACGATGGAACGGACAGATATTGTGGGAGCCAATTAGTAAAACATGGCCATGACATATACTTATATTTTTTGTAAGCCCATGAGTCGGGCTCCGTACATGACAGATCGTGCTGTTATATAAAAACAATCCACTCTGGGATGGTATAATGTGGCATGTTGCAAAATGGAGTATAACCACATGATCTGGAGTGTGTTTTTCCACTTATACCACATCGAATTGCCCAGATTACAATGTTTACGTTATTAATGAATGACAGACATCTAATGGTTTATAGTATAATTTAATATTGTGATACATCCACGAGGCAACTTAGTTCTTGTTCTTATGTACATTATAGCTGTGATTAACAGTCACACCTCTCTCTCTCTCTCTCGCTCACGCTGAAGAAATGCAGCTCATCCTTTTACCAGGAAACTGTAACAAAATGCTGACACCCGAGAAGCCTTCCATATAGGTTAAATAAACACCTCTCAAGACGAAACTTCACCACATCTAACATTATTATTACCACGTTTTTCTTTGCTTAAAAACGTGTTTATTAAAAAGCATCCACCGTACAATTCCCTGTGAATGAGTTACTATAGAAACAGTAACCTGTTAGAATTAATGTATTAATAAAATATAAACATATTGTTCTAGTTACAGCCAGAACTACTGTCTGATCTGTGCTGGACATAATACACATCTTCTGACCAATCAGATTAAAAAATTCAGCCATGCTATAGGTACAAAATCGCTGGAGAATCCCTTTAAATGAACCGAATATTCAGAATGAATGGCCATTATACGATTGAAAAACACCCGAATCTCACACTTGAATCAGCATGAAGTGTTCTCACACCTGTCAGCTGAATACACAAACACACACCAGCCGGGAAACTCTTTTATGATCAGAATACCAAGGAGTAAAGAAGGAGTAAAGATGAATATACAGTATAATGAGTAACCTGGGCAAAAAATGACTGTACTGGTTACTAACTGCTCCATAACAGCTGAGACAATAAGCATAGACTTTTGATGATGTTCAGTTACGACACTTTCCAGTTTGATCATAATGAAGAGCTCAGATTGTAGCTTAGAGTCACATGATCACATAATGACGATGATGTCAGGAATCAAAACCAGACTTACGTTAATGACGAAAAAGATAAAATATACATGACATTGACGTTACGGCATCTTCAATTTTGTCAGAGGATTTAATGAGCATAGGATAAATAATGAAATAAACCTATATATACTGTAAATAATTACAGTATCAGAAAATACGATAGCAGAAAAAATATGAAGCACGCCGTACTTAAGGATGAGAGAAAATAAAATTAAGAAACAATTGTCACTGTTAAACCCCTCACAATGTAACAGAGCCTCTTTTGTACATTTTCTCATGAACATTATTATTATCATTAAGTCAGGTCAGAAAGTGTCCTAACACACGTCTAAAATGTTTGTCAGTAGACTCTAGACGGTTTACAGCCTTAATGAATGCTTATGTAGCTTCAGTCTTATGAAAACAGCCCTTATGACAGCTGATACCTGTCTGAATAAGCCTTTATGAAGGCTTGTGTACTATAGCTTCATGTTAGAAGTCTTGAAAGGTTAAAGTAGGTGTCGTATTGCCTTATGAAAGCAGTCTTTATGAGTGATTACACCTGTAATACAATGAACTTTTATTAAAGCTTCTGTAGCTTTATGTCAGTAGACAGGGATCACTAATGTAGCACTATAGAAGTAGCCCTTATGACAGGTGACACTTATTAGAGGAAACCTTTATGAATGCTTACGTAGCTTTATAGCAGTAGTGATGAAGGGCTAACTTTCGTACGTGTCATTTAGCCCCGTGAAAGCAGAACTTACGTTAGCTGACGCCTTTAAGAATGCCTATGTAGGCTACATCAGTAGTCATGGAGGGTCAATGTATCTCTCACTTAGTTCTATGAAAGCCATCCTTATTATAGCTCATGCCCATTTCATTAGGGCATTATGAATGCCTGTGAAGCTTTATGTCAGTAGTCATGATTGTCATGATGATAGAGTCAGGTGATGATAAGTCACACTCATTAGAATAAGCGGTTATTGATGATTATGATGCTTTAGCCCTATGAAATCAGTCCTTATGATAGCACTATAAGCCTTTATGAATGTTTACGTAGCTCCATGTCAGTAATGAATAGCTAATCTAGTTGTCATTCATCCCTGTGGAAGCAGTCCTTATGATAGTTAACACACGTCAGAATAAGATTTTAAGAATGCTTATGTACCTTTATTGCAGTAGTCATGAAGATCTAATGTAGATGTCAATCAGCCGAATGAAAACAGTCCTTATATCTGATGCCCATTTCATTAAGCTCTTATGAATGCCTAAGAAGCTTTATATCAGTACGGACTAATATTCAGCAGGTGTCTTTACCCTATGGAAGCAATCCTAATGACAGCGGACCCCCATTAGAATAAGCTTTTATTGATGGTTATGAAGCTTTATTACTACAAAAGCAGTCCTTATGACAGCTGATGTCCATTAGAATAATCTTTTATGAATGTTTACGTAATTCTATGCCAGTAGTCATGAGTAGCTGATGTAGGTATCATTTAGCCCTAGGAAAACTAGCTTTAGGTACAGGGTCTCTAATTTAATCAATGAGCCGTCTAGTGGAAAGACCGTTGGCAATGCACATGGCAAACTCTCCATCACACATAATGGCCGTGACCTACTGTACCTATTTTAACAACGTGTTCACTCGTGTGCTGAGAAAGCTGCCAAGCGCAGGAACAAACGTCTGCACACAGAGGTCAGAGCTTGTGAAGTCCATCACAGGTTTGTGAGAAAAAAAAAAGTGCCCATGTGTGCGCTAAGGGAAAAGTGGGCACGTTGTGGCTTGGCTCGACGCTCAGTTTATAAAATTCATTCAGGTCGACCCGAAGCCTATGCCAAAACCTGGCCTCGACTTTCAAAACACTTCATGTTTGATTGAAGCGAACATCCTGGCCCTGGTCATCCTCCCACCCTGACACCGACGTCCACAGGAATTCTCTCTACGCCACAAAGGGTGGGAAACTGGAACCAGACCTACTGTAACACCATGCTACTGACTATTTCAGCAACAGGCTGGCACTGAACTTCTCTGCATCATTGCGGCTGGGTTATATTGCTCCTTTAGCCTTTGGCATTCATGTTTAGTTTAGCACTTGTCCTATTTAGGCTTGGGACAATTGATGATAGTATCAGGAATTGCAGACTGATTCCAGCTATCGTGATGGCTAACAAGTCAGACGATTTAAATGTATGTTGGAAAATGTGGTGTCTGCAGCTTTAAGAGCAACAAAATAAATTGTGTTGTATCTTATAATATATATTTCCTTTTTGCCTATTTAGTAACCTATATAAACCTTAAAGATCCACTAGGTAGGATTCGACTGATTGCAACCACCTGAATGCTCTCCTTTACCCACCCCTCCCTTTCCAAGTGTGTATTAGAACATACAGTGGTGCCAATATTACATTCACACATCCTTGTATTTTCCATGCTAAATAATAAGTACGATCCTTCATTTTTCAAAATTTGAATTCTCAAACTTGTTAGCCAGCACCAGCAAACACTGATTTCTCTTCTTTCTTCTTCCTTGTCTTCCTTTCTTTTTCGTCACCTTCCTTTCGGATTCACTCTGCCGCTTGTAAAAGCGTGAAACGAAGAAGCCACTCTCTAGAGGTTTGTCCTTTCTGGGCTACTGTAGCGGCGCGAGATGGCGGCTTGGTAGAGGTGCACCCGCTCCCTGTGTAGATATAAAGGGCTCATTCTAAGCTTACGAAAGCACAAAGATTCCTAGTTACAGGTAATTATACATTAATGAGGACATACTGATGATTATTAGATTCCATTTCTGCTAATAGATCCCACTAAAACCTACATAGTGGACCTTTAATAACCTGCTGAAGCAGAGCAACAAAACATCTTTGATGTAGCTTCCCTTGTGCAAACATTAATTCAATACGTATCTCCGCTGCTGTTCGATTATAGTTTTATATTTAATTTTATAATGAGCTTAGTTACAGCTAATCACTCATTCATTTTTAATAGTTTCATCTTCAGTTTAGCAAGCATTTTATGTATACAACTCAAATAATATTGTCGTGTGCAGTATTTTCACTTTAGTGATGTTCATAAACTGTGGGGGAAACTTTTGGTTTTAACTGCGATATCATTCATAATGATACTTTAGTCTCTGAAACACCTTCTTTTCCTCACCATGTTTCTGGACTCCCTCCTTTAGGAAAGTGATGCAACATTCCAGCCTTATTGACAAGTTTTTGTTGCTAATGGGGTGTGGAACGTGGCACGCCTGGGTGGCAAGGTGAACATGTGGGCAGCAGGCCTGAGGCTGAGGCTCATCCCTCCATAAACATACATGTAGACCGGGAACCTATGAGCCATTCACATGGGCCCCACTGTGCCTGCTATTCTTTCTCCACGCTGCAGAAAAACCCCAAAATCAAATGAGAAAAACCCCAAAATCCTGTGTGTTTAAGGGCCATTGCTTAATAGATAAAAAGACAAGATTTCAAAGTCATAATATATCAAGAAAAACTCATAATACCTGATATCACAACAAAAAGTCACAATTTGCGAAGGATTAAGACATAACAATAATACTATGAGACGAAACCTGTTTTTTTCCCTGTACTCGGAGCTAAAATTATTTCAGGACTGAATTTATGGAATTGTAGCTGTTCCTTGTGATGTTAAGAGGAATTGCTCAGGATTGCTGGATTTATGTTAGATTTTATAATGGGGGGGAAAACTTCCTTACATTGCATGTTATTTTTCTGATTAAGCAATAAAAATATTTTCAAATAAACTATGTACCATTCAAAAAACATTGTTTTGCTTTGTTAATCATTATTTTAATTTAGTATCTAATTATTCAAGCTATTATCTTGTTATTACGATGTAGTAACTGGTAATTATGGCTTATTCATAATTACTCATTTGTTATGATATTATTATATCATTTGTTAACATATTATTAAGACTTAGTAACTAATTATTAGGACTTAATAACCTACAATGACTCACTAAATTGTTAGTATCTTATTTGACTATGCATAATTTTGACTTAGTCAAATTAATGAGAAAGTATACTGAATTAATGAGTCATAATAATTGTTATACTACATCATAATAAAAAAATTAGTAAGTTGTGATAATGACTTAGTAATTTATAATGTGTTACCAAGTCAAAACAACAAAATAGTATATCAAAAAAGAGATATTAAGTTAGAATAATAACAGTACTCAATTTTTTTTTGTAGTTTTTCACACCTTGTAGTTCAGAGCTTCCATAAATAACAACTGTGATATCTATTGTTAAAAAAAAAAATCCTAGCCACCTGTAATGTCTTGCTTCAAAATGAAAAAAAAACAAAACAGAAAAGAGAAGAAACTGAAAGGTTTTAGGGTTGGATTCAAGCGAAATAACAAACAAAACACCACAAAGTTATAAAGGAAGGGAGCTTGCTAACCTGGCAAACAAACGACAAAAAGAACAACAGAAAAGAATTCCTACTCAAATTTGGGGGAGAAAACACAAGCATAATTCCCTATAGGGAAAGGCGTCCACTCCCTCCCGGCTTCCTCACCGCAGTATCGTCACACACTTTACTCTTCTTACAATGTGAGTGCTATTTACAAGCATTTTCGTGGCGGTGGAATCCCAACTGTAGCCAGAAACTGCACAAATAACACTAATGAGTCTATTGGCAGCAAATGCACAAAATACACAATCTGTCCGTACATGGGAGGAAGAAAGAAACCTGTCGCTGCCTCTTCTCCTGGGTTTATATCCCTGTCAGGACACGGAAAAGTGCAAAAAAAAACAACAGTGCATACTAAAGAGACTAAGAGAACATGGGAATAAAGTCCATGCACTATAATATGTTATTGTTTCTATAGTAACAGCTAACTATTGTATGGTGAACAACTTTAATTTTAATACAATCCTAATAACATGTGTGTTAAAGTGAGTTGTTTAGAGTGAAGATACGCTTGTCAATATGTAAACTGCAGAGGGCATTACAAATGACACACTGTTCCTTTAATTGTGTATTATTAATTGAAATGCCTGTTTTGATTGCAGATTTTAAATGTGAACCTTCATTACAAAACCAGTCTGAAGTCTTACAGTGTGATTTGGGAGAAATATGGGGAAATACGTTGAATCGGCTAAAATAGTCCAATTTTCAAATTTGGCATAATATCACAGTATAATGTTTGCACTTTTATGTTTTGAACGAATTTTGTGGAAATTACTTCATACCTCATGCGTTGTAAAACATGATTTTATTGAGATGTGGTATTCAAATCCTGATAGAATTAAAAAAAACAAAAAAAACAAAAAAAAACAAAAAAAGAGTGAAAAACGCATGCTCAGACTTTGCGTTACTGAGCGTGTATTTCTGAGGATAACCCTTCATCTTGGGTATCAAATTACAGCAGAGACTTTCCACTTGCAATATTCAGTATTCATTTTGACTAAATGTCAACAAGTAGCCAATAAAACGGCACAATATGAACCCATCATGGTGTAAAGAAATCTCCTTGTTGCTATACCTGATCTACTTGCACTGCTACATCGCAAGAGCCGTTCGCAACACGCAGCCCTGTATTTCCTGTGTGACCCGTAAATTGTAAAGCTCATTTAACTTAAGAGCGATTTACTTGTGGATTTCTTCACACAACCCTGGGAAGAGGATATTAAAAGAGATGCATTTCCACAAGAAAATGCAACAGCAATTGCTCCAGCGTTATTGCAGGTGTTCCTAACAAAGTGAACGGTGAATGAAAGTGCTCCTCATTTCATTTTATTATCTTTTTTTTTTTTTTAATTCTGCACATACTGGCCACTTTATTAGGAACAACTGCACATTCATATTCACATTCACCTGCTACTTTTAATGGGCGTTGCTAAGGAGTTTATGTAAACTTCACAAGCAGATTTGTCCATTTTGGTCAGTTTCCTTGATCTATGCATCCCTGGACAGATTTTTAATGGCGTTTCATGAAAACAAGTTTGAAAAATTGACCCATGCAATTTGTTTTGTAATGAAGCGTCATATATAGAAACACTAAGTGGCATATTTTAAATCCACTCTGAGGTAAGACTTTCTGTGAAGGCTGTATGTATAACAACTAACAAAAACATTTGTAACATACTATAACACATTCAGAATTATTATAAACATTGGTTGTTTGTGAAAAGACATTACAGTTTACAGGAATGGTTATAATGCATTATAAGCAGTATTTATAACACATTATGCTGTGAATACCAAATAAATTCAGTGGGTTCTTTAGTGAATTATATTCAGTCGTAGACTTTTTTTTTTCTGCAGTGTGATTTCCTGCTAATTTCTCTGTTATAATTCATTGGTCATCCATCCATCATCTATACCACTTTATCCGTCTGGGTCGCGGGGAAGCTGGAGCCAATCCCAGCATCTTGGGGCGAGAGGCGGGGTAC
>JAQQZX010000038.1:22681717-22698154 GCA_030068355.1 Notoglanidium maculatum | reverse complement strand
AGTAGCCAGTTGACCTAATCTGCATGTCTTTGGACTGTGGGAGGAAACCGGAGCACCCGGAGGAAACCCACGTTGCACGGGGAGAACATGCAAACTCCGCACAAAAAGGCACCCTGAGTGACCTGGGGATCGAACCCAGGCCCTTCTTGCTGTGAGGCGACAGAGCTAACCACCGCATCACCGTGCCGCCCTCATTGGTCATTGAAAACAATCAAGACAGATCCCACGATGCATCTCGCAAAGTCGAGCTCGGTTTCTTTGTTATAGTTAAACTTACTGTATAAGGTGAAATAAAGCATATTATAAATTATTCTAACAATATGTCATATTAATCCATGATATGAATGTGTTCAATAGTTCATTATAAAGTGTTACTGAAATTTATTATGAGGCTTAAACTGAAAAAACGCATCTTTAAGAATTGGTAGGAAAATGTGATCTATATCTGCGTCTGTATATCAGTAGATCTATGTATCTGTATAAATCTGAAATGAATAACATGGCTATAATGCGATTTTGGTTTGAAACACCACCAGAATAAAAACGGATGCTGGTTTCTTATGAGAGAATCTATAGAACTTCAGGACTTTCAACACACACCAGTTTCCAGTCCTATACCTCAGGCATATGTTCAGCACTGCTCAGTAAACGCTGGCGGAGCAGCAGGTTGGATCAGTGCCGTCTTTCTCGCATAAAACCAGACCGTCTCCTACAGAGTGGAGCTCCATGCTACAGGCCAGTCACAGGTCACCTCACCCAACCTGCCGTGAGAGAGAAGCAGCAGACCGGCCGAGTCTCCTAGACAGCGAAGCGCTAAAACCTAATAACACACCTTGTTTCACCCTGTGTGTGTGTGTGTGTGTGTGTTACTCTCATACAGAAGTACTCCAATATGAGCCACAAGTAGCCATTTTGTGTTAAACAATACTGTTTCATACTGAATACATACAACATTTACAATGTTTTGGTACAGAGTGCACGTCGCAGGAGTGAAGTATGTTCCCTGAAAACTTCCTTCAAATAATAAATCAGTTTCAAGGCAACATTATTTATCACCCTCTGATCCCTGACTGGGGTTTAAAGCAAATGATACCACAGTGATCAAAAGGTGTTGATTCATTTCCTACAACAGCAGCGCTGACAGTAGTGCGGCTCCAGATCACAGGCTCGTATTAATGCGCTCGTTCTAATACTACACCCGTTGCTATGGCAACAGCTCATTCACAGGGATTGGATAGTAACATAAGAATTATAATCAATACATTTCACCAAAAAGGAAAAACATATAAATCACTGATAAAGTGAAATTTTCTGTCATTTTTGGATTTTTGGAGGGAGTCTCCAGCCGCTATAATGTAAGTGAGAACAGGAAGTAGCACCTTTCATGAATGTTCGACAACAAATGCAACTATAAACAGATAAACATACAATAAATAAAAATGACAAGTTGCTGTGGTGTAAGAGGTATAAAACGCTTCAGCTCATGCTGGTTATGAAGATAATGAACTTGACGGTAACAGTAATTCAGCTTCATTGTTGCTTGTTTTCCTGTAACAGCACAGCAACAAGGCGTGCATCGTTCCTTATATAATAGGCTTATTGATCTAAAAGACAGAATTCTTTAAGGCAGCTAAAAAGTTTGCACCCCTTCGTCACATGTTGTTCCTTACTTTATTTGAATGTTCATCACTTTCTAAAATATGTCTAATGTCTTCAAATATTTTGATATTTCAAACAGGCTCAAGCGTCCAAGCAAAGTGAAGAAGATGTAGAATGGAAAATGCTACATTGTTTACACAGCAGGAGAAGAGAATGAACTTGAATATGAATAGTGAAAACCTTCATTTAAAAACTCAAAGAGTGAAAGAAATAATATCACACACGTGTGTGTGATTTAATTGATGTCATACAAGAACATTTTCATTATTCATGGTATAAAAGTAGAAGCAATTTGAAGCACAGGCGCGCAAACATTTGCACTCAAGCGTCTTTATGTACGCTTTCTCGCTGCTACACTTCCCTTCTCGGCTCTTGCGTGTCTCACACTGGACGGCGAGGCCCCCGAGGGTCACTTTTGCATGATCTGAGAAGGACTCAGCTGAGAATTTTAGTTGTCTCAGCTTCCTGTCATTCTATACGTGTCACCAAGCCTTTACGTTGGAATTCCTATAGGAACAGCGACATTCGGAGCTCTGTCTGCTCCAGGAACAAAGCTCTGCTTCCATGCTCTGGCTGGGGGAAAAAGTGACCAGCGGCAGACGCAGTCACCCCGAGTCTGCTCTCGATTCTGGCCCGCAATTATAAAGTCCGACCGCATGACCACACAGTCTCAGAGCTGGTCAGAGCATGGAAAAGGGGGCAGCTTGGGAGGTCTCGTAGTGGAGGTACACATGCAATGACAGGATGTGTTTGCCATTTGCTGGGGTTTAACCCTGTAATCATCATAAGGACCAGATACATTGCATGCACGCAAGGAAGCTGCTGTGTCTTCTGGTCATGAGCTAAGAAAAATGTGTCAGGTTCGTCGGATCACTTGACAGAACAAACGTTTCCTTTAAAAAAAAACTAAAAACACGTCGATAGTTGTCAAGGCGTGATTTACAATCGTCATTTGCAGAACAAACAGTTATGCTCATGCTCGTACATCCACAGAACACCTACGCGCATTAATACGACCGCAACACGTGTTAAACCGGCCGCCTTTAAGGCTGCGAATGGAAGCCGTACGCTTTTTTTACCTTCTCGTCACACCCCATAAACCGTACGCAGTGATTAATGCATCAATCATGCAACATGAAAAAAACCCTGGGAGTCTTTTTTAAATTTTTTTTTTAACCCAGGACTGTCAGGACGGCCAGCGCTGCGGCTGAGTGACAGGAATATGGATGCTGTTGCTGGTAAATGAGCTCTAACGGTTCCTCGGGGTCTCACCACACGGCCGGCCGCCGCTCCCGGCCCGCTGATAGAATTAAGGAGCACTTGAACCGTGCTGCTCGCGCTTCCTGAAGCAATTACCATGACGCAGCAGGGCCACCGGGCTCAGCAGGTCGTGTGTGTGGAGTGGCGGAGGATCCGAGGTGTGTTTACACACGGCTACACGGGGTGCATCCCGCCACCCACGCAACATAAAAACAAAACATAGCGAGTTTTTTCTTCTCGTGTTTTTACAGAGTTCGAAGCCATCAAAAATGAGCGACTCGGCACATAACGTGAGGAAATGTTACATTACATTACAGACAGATGTCCTTCATCCTCACGTGGGAGAAAAATACAGAAATGCAGAAGTCAGAGTGTAGGGAGAAGTTATTAGCAAAAAGTCACTTTTCCATGTGTGCATGAGTACACTGAAAAGTGTATTAGAATTGACTTCATTTAAATGCATATATGGTGTGCTACAAGCGACTAATTAGTGACTAGTGATGCAGATCAACCAAAAAATCACCAATAAAAGTTAGAGACCTTTCTCAGCTCACTTCCGAGTAAGGGTTCAACTTCCGTGCAGTTCTTAAAACTCTAATCCAACTGCTACAGTGTTCCAAAACTTTAGAGTCACAGTGTTAATCACCAGTATGATCGAAGTACTGGATGTGTAGTGGGCGGGGCTTGAAACGAACTCCCACCCACCTGCCAGATACAGGAAAATTTGTCATTTAATCAGCCATTCTGGTGTTATATCACACAAGGAAGAAATATCTCATGATGTAATCTTACCTCTCATTAAAAGTGTTTAGAGATATTAAACAAACAAAAAACATAAAGCTTGGAAGGAAGTAGGAGAGATCACAGGTGCCGTAGCTAGTACTTGTTTTGCTAATCTTCAAGTACGGCTAGTTCTCACACCGATTAGCATGTTACATCGGTGGTTAAATTGGTAGAATTAGAAGCCAAATATACAGCACCTACTGCTTCTTAGCAGAAACTAAACAATGCTGGAGTGTGCACAGCAGTAGCAGTCACTAAACACCAGCTAGATGTGAAACACAGACGATAGAAATGAAAATCTCAAGACAAGATTTGGATTAAAAATGAGTTGTATGCCTCAACAGTTGCATAGTAGCATATATACTGCAGTAATTATAAACTGATGTTAGTTTCATGTTAGTGACAGAATTTATTAGTAATTCTATTTTATATTTGATAACCAGTAATAACAAAAGAAACCGATTCAGTTTCATCAATTGAAAAACTACTAATTTATTAAATGTGATCATGAAAAAAAAAGCTGTCCTTTATATTTATGTCTAAGAAAATCATAATAATTAAAAATAAATAAATAAAAATAATAATAATTGTTAGGTCATCACCGTCATGCACTGGGCTGGAGCGTGCGGGTATTAAGGGCGTGTTTATTTTTAGACGAGCCTACATTAAATTTAATTAGCACAAGCGTCTCGACAAATCGCCTGAATTCCCAACTGCCCTCCAGAGAAGGAAACGCTTGGAATTCTGCCCCGGGAAGGTCACTAGTCTGCTGCAGTGTGTACCACGGTTAGGGTTAAAGGTCGTAGAGCCGAGTCATTCCGTTCTGCCCTGGCGCCTGCCGGCACGGCCCTCGGTTTCTTAGGGGGAAAAAAGAAAAGGCAAACTCTGAGCTCAGAGGGCTTCCCTGGCAAAACACCGAGCTTTAAACACACACAGCTAGCCCAGGGCCATTCAGGTGGAATTCCACATCCTGACTCCGGCTGGGCAAATAAGAGGAATTACCTCGCTAGCCTTGTGCTCTGTGCAAACACACTTTAATAAGAGGAATTCTCTTCCTGAAGGGTGAGCTGTAATCAACACACCTAATAAGAGGAATTAGCTTAGTGAGGAGTCGCGTCCCACCCGAGGGAGCGGCTCCACCCACCTACACCTCGTTATCACTGGATTTATGGGAGATTTTACACCACGTGCAGGGTGGCACACTCGAGTGCTTAACACCTCTGACCCTAACTGTAAAGCAGGAAGTGGATAAAAATGGAGCATAAAATGCGAAAAGTGGGGAAAAAAATCTAAATCAAATCACAGAATGTTAAATTCAAAGTTAATTTCTGATTTCAAAAGCAAAAGCTCTGATTCAACAAAAAATTTTTAAATATACAGTGATCACATGTGCAACCAATCAAAACATTGTACACCCTTACTCATAACCCTATTCCAATGGTCTGTATTTATATCTATTATCTCAACTATTTTAATAATAAAGAAGATATTGACATGATGTAAATTAAATATATAGAAATATAAAGTGATCAGGAAAAAGTCAAAACTATTTAGCGCTTTAAATTCAGGGTACCTGCTAAAGCTTCTCAGCATCTTCTCACCTAGCTTCATGAGCTGGAGCTTCACCCAGGAGGATCTTTCTTAAATTTCTCAACTTCTTTGGAGAGAAAATTTCATTTTAATTACAAACTACTGACTGAATGATTGAAAACAAATTTCAAACATAAATGTTCATTAAATACCTTTAAGACAATTAGAATATGTTTTTACTCTCACAACAGTGACTATAGAAAGAAAACTATTTACTTTATTACATTAAATTTAGACGTGTCTCCGAGTATCAGCTCTTTGTACAAGAAAATAATTTACTGTCAATTTGTTCTCTGATATTATTGTGCATCAGTTTAAAATTGTCACATTAATGTTTTTATCTATATCTAAATTCTGAAAAAGATGTATGTGATTTATTTTTAAAAGCAAAAATGTTAAAATATATTCATTTATAAGATAATTTATTACAATAACAAATTATGAAGCAGAAAAATTCAAATGTTGCAGAACAACAAAATAAAAAGAAAAACAAGCAGGAAAGTAATTTTTTAATTCACACCATTCAAAATTAATTATTATTAAATATTATTAAATTAAATTAAATATTTACTTAATAAAATAATTTATTTACATTATCTTGTCATTTTTGAATGACTATTCCAAACTGCTGATTTTATAATATGGACTTGCTTTCATTAAATTAAGCAATTAAATCTATTATTATTATTATTATTATTATTATTATTATTATTATTATTATTCAAGTCATTAGAATGGTTTATTTATGCATTTTTATATATTTAATCAAAACAGTAACTATCACACTCACCTCATAAATAAATAGATAGATAGATAGATAGATAGATAGATAGATAGATAGATAGATAGATGTATATAATATAGTACAATATAATATAATATAAAGTAATATAGTATAATATAATATAATGTAATATAATATAATATAATATAATAAGTAACTTGTATATAATTACTGTATACACCTTTAACAAAAGATAATATATATATTATCTTTGAATAATATATAATATAGTGAATAATATTCTTAATGATAAATCAGTGGATAATATGGCAGGCTGACAGACAGACAGAAAGGCAGGCAGGCAGGCAGACAGACAGATAGACAGGCAGACAGAGGGACAGACAGAAAGGCAGGCAGGCAGATAGACAGACAGGCAGATAGACAGACAGACAGACAGACAGAAAGGCAGGCAGACAGACAGGCAGGCAGACAGACAGGCAGACAGACGGATTGAGACATTCTGCCCTGTGTCTCACTGCATAGCATCACATCTTTTTTTCCCCCAATGGAGCCCCTTTTCACAGACACATGGGCTGCAGCTCAGGTCCAGACAACTCTGTGTCTCTTCCTGTTTCTTGTACCAGGTGTTAGTGAGCAATTATCATGGCCAATGAGCCGAAGCCACTGACACGCTAATTGCTCCTCGATGGTCGCTGACAGAACCTGAGCACTGTACCGCACCCTGAACAAACCCCACATCTCCATGCAGCGTGCGTATCAGGACAGACAGCGGATGAGTCTGTGAGTCGCCGGGGGTCGTTTGGTATCATGTTAACTTCTATAAAAGCCTGCATGTGTGTGTGTGTATGTGAATGTGTGTTGGTTGGTGCAGTTAGAGTTGAAGGGCTGGGCTCTGGGCCTTGATTTGGCCCAGCTGGAGGAAGCGAGTGATCAGAGCCGGGTTGGTGCAGACAGAGCTAAAGTAAACAGGCGCAGTGGCTGAGCAGGCAGTTAGCAGCCCTCGGACAGATGATCGGGGGGCCTGCGTGGACCACACACACAGCCGTGCGACTCCAGGACCACACAGGGACTGGAGAGGCGAGTGTATGTGGACCTACGCTACAAGCAAACACACGCCCCATCGACAGGGCACTCCTACGGGCAAAGGCTAGCGCCGGGTCAGGGCAGAGCACGCGGTATTAACAATCCGGCATGGGCTGTAAATGCAGCGTGCCGAGCCGGGGCTCCGTTTGTGTTTTAAAAAAATAATTTCCATTTTCATGTAACGTGCAAAAACAGGAAAGACTCCGTTTCATTGCTTACACGTCAACTACAATTCAAGTCAAGTCAAGTAGCTGTACAAATGTAATGAATGCAAAGTGGAAACAGTGACATTGAGACGTTTGTTTAGGGAAGGAGTCTCCAGTGTCAGCACTTTATAACGAAGTTTTCAGAACAGAACATTTCTTGTGAACTTTTCTTTTTGTCAAGAGAGCGATGATGATGTAAGTAAAAACAGGAGCTAACTTTTTTTTATCGATGATCTACAACAATAAACGTAATTAGAAATGGATAAAAATAGACATATTGCTCATTAATAAGTAAAAGATATTGTAAAAAATTGTAATTGTGAGCAAATTACTTTTGTTCATTTGAAATGATTCATTTAATGCTAACCTGTAACAGCACAACTTTCCTGAGTGAATCAGTCACTTATTATGAGCATCAATGCAGACATATATAGCGAGAATTTCTCGTCCAAGAGACGCTCGCGCTCATACACCCACGCAGAAATCCAGGCTCGGTGAGAGAATGCCACGCAGGTCATTTGTCTGAGAGTTTATCTGGACAGTGTCAGGCTGACCCCAGGGGCAGATAGACGAGTAATGCTCTCAATCATAGTTACAACCACCACCTCTACCATGCAGAGAGCGAACGGGTGTGTGAGGGAGAGAGGAGTGTGTTTGGAGTGTACTGGAATCAGCACCTCGGTAAGCGATGGGGTGATAATGTTATGCTAATGCAGCTAACGCGCGCTGAAACACTGCAGCTGGGAGAGACACGGGTCGGCCAAAAAAAAATCCCAAAACAACTCCAATATCTCTGATTTATTTCCTCCATATTTTCCACTAACTAAAGTTCTAAACAGATTCTGAAGTGGAATAGTTAAATGTTAAAAAGTGCTACGCTGAAAAAAGGTAATCCTTTTGCACTGAGGAGTTTAATTAGAACGTTTGTTTGTGTGTATTATAAACCGAAGCGTGTGTGTGAGAAGTAATGAAGAGCGTCGAAGGAGAACCATTTAAGGAGTGACAGCGTAATGATGTCACATGAGTAATGAGGAGTGTGTATTGCTGACGATGTAAGAACGTGTGTACAGTCTTATTTATTCCTTAAACTGAAATTCTTGCGAACAGCATTCACGCTCCGCGCTCCTGTTAGAACTTAAAATGAAATCTGTATTGTTGAGATTGTTCTAGGAAATATTTAATTTGGTGATATTTAGAGGACGGTTATTAACCCCTTAGTAATAAAACAAAATGTTCTGGTGGCGGTTCTTTGGTTTGCCCCTGCAGGAGAACCATTAAATGTCCAAAGTAACACTTTATTAATAAGTGTTTCCCTGTCACCCATTTTTGAAGCTAAGAACACTTGTTACGTAAAGAAACCTTTGGCTTGTGCTTATTGTGGATTCCTTAATGGTTCTATGTAGAACCCTATAACAGAATGTTTCCCCTCATCAGAAATAACCCTTAATGTTAAAGGTGTTATTTAAGGTGGTTCCCTATCAGAAAGGACTTCAAGTATAACCCTGTTACGAACACAAGAACCCCTAGCTATCAAAACAACACTTTCTAAGAGTGTATAGCTAGAGTTGTTAAAAAGGCTAAATCTAGTACCCATATCAAGTCACTGTCTCGTCCCTGCAAAAGAATCCTTAAAAGACCTTTAATCCTTAACAGGATGTTTCCACAAACACAAAGGGTTCCAGGTAGAACCTTTTTGATGCTAAAAAGCACCAAACTATTCAAAGAACACTTTTAATGGCGTATCTCCTCAATCTTAAAAAAAAAATCTAAAATTAGAACTCATGAGGGTTCTCCGTCTCGTCCGTGTGAGAGAACCGTCAAAGGTTCTATATCGAATCCTACAACAGAATGTTTCTCTATCAGAGAGAGCTCCGAGGAGAATCCTTTTATGAAGATTACTACACAAAGAGATATTTTTTTTGTATGTTTTTTTTTTTTATGAACTCCTTAAAGGTTCTATGTGGAACCCTACAACAAAATGTTTCCCTGTCATAAAAGTTTCCAAGTAGAACCCATTTAAGCTAGAACACTTTTAATACTTTACATCCACAGTCTTAAAAAAGCTCAATCTAGAACCCAGAATGGATCCTCAGCTTGTTGCTGTGAGTACCCTGAACGGTTCTATGGTTCAGTGCATCCTTATCAGAAAGGGTTCCCAACAGAACCTCTTTAGGAAGAGCAGAACTGCCCAACTGTAACACATTTTGATAGTGTAAGTCTTAAAAAGTATTCAATCTAGAAACAGTAATGGTTTTCGGTCTCGTCCCTTTAAGAGAAATGTACGTTTCTTTGTAGAACGTTATAGAACCCTATGAGAAAGGATTTGAAGTAGAACCCCATTAGAAATCTAAGAACCCGTTAACTATCCATGACCACAATCTTTATAGAGGCTGCATTTAAAATCATTAAATGCTTCTTTCTTTTGTTCATGTGGAAGAACCGTTAAAGGTTCCACATAGAAAACTTTAGGATGGTAAGATCCCACATTTATTGCATTAACATATCAGAAACAATAAAAGGAGCATCACGAATAGTTTTTCACTTCATTTATTCCACTGAAGTCGTGTTTAGTGTCTAATAAATAAACATTCTGACTTTTACACACTTTTTGGTCAAAGTTAGCAAAGAACAAATGTAATCCGCTGAAATGAAATCAATGCTATGTTTTGATGTGAAAAGTAACTTTTATTACTTATCTAAAACTGTTTTTGTTTCCCTAGTTCACAATATTTACCATTGGCTAGAATTCAGCTTCTGGAACTGATGCTAGTCTAACCTAGCATTAGCAAAGCAAACAGGCTAACTTGCTTAAATCTAGTCAGTTAATATTAGCAAATTAGCGAAACAGCAGTAGCCTGCCTTTTCCATTTAGATGGGGTTCATGGCTTCATTTTCTACGAGTCTTTGCTGACTCAGCAATCTGTCTTTTGCAGACCAACAGATTATCCAGAGCTAGCTTTATCGCTAACTCCAGTGTGTAGCGTGAGGTGAGAGTCACCACAGCTGATGAATTAGCATGAATCTTTGCCAATGAGTTTGATTGGATGCTAAACTGAAAAGATTGGATGAGAGAAGAGACTTGCGAGATTTGTTAGGAGGGTCTTGAAGGTCTAAATAAAAATACATGGCATATAAATTCATTTGTAAGAGTAAGAGTGTTCAACATTAATAATAATTAATAATAATAATATACCCCTGAATAAAAAGTGTAAGAAGTGTTACAATCACACAACTGCAAAATCAAAAAACCACTACGAATGTTGCAGGAGACGGTGATGAGCGCAGAGACACGGAGAGAACGCGTGCTTGATGGCTGAGGATGATAACAGCACTTGTCCATTTACAAGCATGTGTGTGTGTCTGTGTGTGTGTGTGTGTGTGTGTGTGTGTGTGTGTGTGTGTACGTGTACAAATGAAATATGGCTGAGAGGCAGAGAAAGAATAACACAGACTCTCTCCTTCCTGCAGGGCTCAGAGGGTGTCTGGGACCCCGCTGGGCGACACAAGGGTCGTGACCCCGTCCACGCAGGGAAGCCGGCGTTCTCTCTCTCTCTCACACACACACACACACACACACACACACACCACACACAGAGTCATACACAGCATGGGAACTACTGAGTGGTGTGAAAGACATGCGTGTGCTCACATGAAGAAGGACATGCACACACACACACACACACACACGATGAGAACCAGGGAAAGGTTAAGATTACATGCACCCCCATACACACACACACACACACACACACACACACACACACACACTGAACTAAAAATAGACAACTTTGTTCCATAATCTGTTGTTTGTTTCTCAATATGATGTTAATTGTGCATTTAAAAACTTTAAACAATTACACACTTACACAGGATGAAAAAAAGAAGTTTCTTAAAAATAATTTATATGCACTTACTGCTCAAACAAACAAACAAACAAAAACTGCATGGGATTAAAACAGAGTAGAGATCAGCGGCACATCACACGCTCAGCTGAACAGCTTTTATTTACTTTTGTCTTAAAGCTCGGAAATTGATATTTGAATTCATATTTTTAAAAATATGCAGAAAGAATATAAGAAATAAACAAACAAACAAGATATGCTTTTTGTTGTCTTGATGATACAAAAGAGCAACATTTTAAAACAAAATGAAATTTGAAAAATAAAAAGAATAACACTGAGATCATTATTTTTAATTATGTATGGAATGGACATTTTGCATATTTTGTTTAGATTAAATTTATTCCACTGCATGTTGTATAGTTTAGGTATAGATTGTAGTGTATAAATATATTATAGTAATAATAAAGACAGCTTTGCAGTGTATTTGAGTAGAAATCTGAATTTCTTTAAAATGTTGCATGCGCATGTCTCTGGCCTGCATTGTGTAAGCAGGATGTGACTGAGGGAAGAGGAGAAGGTGGCTCTCCTCATGACCCGGAGTTTAGTCCTTCCTTATTTACGCCATGCTCGTTCTTATGTTGCTCTATAAATAGCGTAAGACGCATTAATGACCAGCGCGAGCGCCGTGCAGGGCCAAATCCTCGGAAATGATCTATTGTTTAATAAGCTCCATGCATTGTTTAATGCGAGTTGCTATGGGAACCGGGCCGACTCCATCCCTCCTGTCGACCCTCTTACTGATAAAATAGCCTACCTGTCAAAACACCGGAAGTGTTACCCAAAAAATATTTAGCACGCGTCCTCGAGGAGTTCCGAGTCTTTACACGGCACCGAGGTGCACGCTGAGCCCGGGGGCGCGCACACTGTGCTTCACGTGACGACCTGTCAAACCTGCAGCCGACAGAGTTGGCTATTATGATCAGAAAACATTTTACAGGTTATTGTTCTGCTGTTTAGGATGAAAAATGATGGTAAAATAGCACGTGTAGCCAGCTAATCACCATAAAATACAAAATAAATATAGCATAAATGGCAATTATTATTATTATTATTATTATTATTATTATTATTATTATTATTATTATTATTATCATCATTATTATTATGGGGTAGTGTAAAAATGCACACACTGATACAGATACAAGATTTTACAGGTAAAACAGTTTATTTCATGTAAAACCATGTGAAGATGATGATGTGATGATGATGATGATTATTATTATTATTATTATTGAGTATTTTTATCCATTATTCAGAAAAGGGAAACAGGCCCTGAAGTACATTAACAGTAGTTTATCAAACTGATGCAGATCAAAATTCAACAAAAGATAATTATTTCATATACTACGGTATCAAAATATAATTAATATACATCATTGTAGCAGGTCTGTGAAGTGTGTTAGACGACACATCCTATTGTTTTTGACATTTTTGGGAGAAAAGTGCTGGATTAAAAAAAAAAAAAAAAGTCGGATTTTTTGGAGCTCTTGATTGACCACCTTCTGCAGCTCACAACATAGCAACTGGACACACACACATGCAGACACACAGACACGCACACACACACGCACACACACATACACACACAGAACTCTTTCCAATGAAAATGTTTATACATTTCATGTATTCAGTAGTGTCAATTTATTCATGAATGTGGCACAAATCTGTTTATTCACCAAATGCAATAAAGGGGAGATTAAGATGAGCCTGAGGAAGTAGCTTTCTTTACCAATTACAATATATTATACTCAAGCATTTTTTTATATTAAACTCCGCTATTTAAATTAAGAAAATGAAATAGCACATGGTTTATAGGGTTAAAAAATTTAAAGACTCCTAATTTTAATTACTGAAATAATTCAGAACATTAGGCTAAACACAAACTCACCGACACCCTCCACACACGCACACGCACACGCACACGCACACACACCAACACACACACACTTTGTCTTACTATCTTTGTGAGCACCAATACATTAATGCAGCTAATTCACCTAAATGTAACTCTAACCCTAACATCAGTAACCGAAGGAAAACCTTTAGTCATTTGGTCCCCACTGAGATACAAAAACACACTCACACACACACACACACACACACACACACACACACACACACACACACACACACAGAAAGCCAGAGATGGACAGATAGGCAAACAGAAATGGAGAAACTAAGACAGGAAGCGAGCCAAGACGAGAAAGAATGAGAGAAATGTGCTCGCTGTTCTTCTATCAGGTCCCTCCAGATGGCGTTAATCTCCTTTATGGGGCTTCAAATTATGTTTGACGTCAGAAGCAATAGCTTGTTTGAGCTGTGCTCACTTGAAGTCAGAGCAAACACACCTCGGTCATTTTTACACTACAGCTGTGGAGCGTGAGAAGAGGTCCAAAGTACACGTGAAACACAGAATAAAGCGGTTTCCAAAACACAACACACAATTATTACAGTCATTAATTATGAATATGACAAGCTTGGATTCACACCAGCCTCTAGAAAATGATCATTTAACTAATAGACTTTTAATAGTTCACTAAAAGAGCAAAACATCCACTCTGAACAACTTCATCTTTATAATTAACACCTGATCCTTAATGGCATCCAAAAAACCCAAACTCCTTTCATCAAGACTTTGCTTCATTTTCATATTCCTACGTTACCCACAATGCCATTCTACCTGCTCATAGCAGTGTGGTGGAATGCGGCGGTGCTTTAGTCCGTTACTCTGTCCAGCTCTGTCACCTGCTCATCTGCAGACTCTCAAAACCAAACAGATTGCTTCCAAATCTTCAACTTATCCATTTCTAATTAGCTGAGCCGAGTCGTATATCTGCATTGCACTCTGGGACTTTGAGGCCAACGTTTACATATCTCCACTACATCTACGCTGACTCTGTACATTTCTGCAAAATGGTGAAGGACAAAAGAAGCTCTTGCTCTTTCATTTTAAGGAGCAAACAGTGAAACGTGAGTGTTATCAAAAAAAGCCACCAAAAAAAAAAACGTGATTATTAGATCACTTAAATTGTTGAAATTTGTTCTTCTCAAATAGCTGCCACAACAATGTGACATCTGAGTGATGCCGAACTGCTAACGGCTCACAAGAATGAGGAAAACACAGCACTAACCAGCTGACTAATTAGCTAACTAACAGGCTGGAATTTTCCTTTAATGTTTAAGATGGTAGAAGTCCATCTAAGACTGGAGATAAGACTGAACAAAAATACGAACGCCATCCACGGCCGTCATGGGGTCGATGTAAAACCGTAGCGATGTAAAAGTCGCAGAAGATGTAAACAATGATTCTGGAACTGCTCAAGCATTTACAGAATGATGGCCAGCTGGTTAAATCACCGTAATGGCCGATCTCTTTTTGGGTTTCAGCTGGCCTGGTGAAGACTTTCTTTCAGCCAGCAGCTGATCATCACATCACACATCTTACACACTTCACTCCACATTTAAAACCCGACAGGGACGACAAACAAAACTGCGTCTGCAGAGACGTCAAGACGATGTTGAGGGAAGGACATGAAGAATAGCTGCTATAACAGGACTTAACTTGTTTCCGGGACGTTCCGCAACATTAGATGTAACTATAAAAGGATAGAAAGTATGAGGTTGTTTTTTAATTCATGAAAATGAGAGTAAACACTGGCAAGTTGCTATAAGGAAGGAAATACCGTGAGATGTGATTGTATTGGAAAGTAATCAACTTCGCTGTGGTGACTGTAACTCTGCTTCATCACACCAATCCGGCGTTGATTCATTTACTATAACAACATGCTCTCAAGTGGTATGGTAATCATTCTGTATCAAGAAATGTCCATTATTAATTTTTTTTTTTTAAACAACTAGGCACAATATAAATCCTGTAAATTTAAGTTTTTTTTTGTTACAGAAAAAAAAATACATTTTAGAGGCTGAAAAGAATACAAAAATTAAAAGGTTATATATTGCATAATAACCCAAAGAAAGAAAGAAAACAGACTTAACAAGCACTTGTTTTAAATCAAAGAACCGACAACCCAAACCCTCAACTACATGTTCTTTACACAAATATTAAAGTGTCCTTTTTTAAAGTGTGTTAAAATCAGATAAAATTGAATCCATTTGTGATGCTAGTTAGTAAAATATTCAAATTTGATTAAAAGCACAAGATAATCTTGAGGATTAGGAACCAGAAATGAAAATAAATCCGGGCAACATTTATTTATTTTATCAGATAAAGGGTCTTAATCAGATCCACGATCTTAATAAGATCAAGTAGCAAAGCAAATCTGAGATTTCAGGCTAAATCGTCAGGATAAAGTCTCTTTTTCTCCTCGTGTAAATTTCATGGAATGCCCTTACATTTCACTTCTGGTTCATAAATGATATTTTAGTTAATAATATCACAAAGATCACATTTTATCAAACATTCAGAATCTTAGCTTTCTAAGACAAAAATGTAATCCAGGACCTTTAACTGTTCCTCATCCAGGAGTCGTACACAGAGAATACTTTCCTATCAAAGGTACAAACTTTTCAGGAAGTAAAGAGCCTAAAAAAACACACTTAAAGAACCATTTTTAAAAGTAGCGTGCTCTAGGAGTACTTATATCCTCTTAGTAAACTCTTCTTTAAGAGTTCCTCAGCTTCCTGAAAGGGTTGTGATTGGAAGTTTAAAAAAACACCCTTAAGTGTACTGGATTTAAACTTCTTTTTTCTAAGAGTGTTTTTTTTAAATAAAAATATTACGTTTGCAATGACAGAACATGAACATGTTGCCAGCGATTGGAACCAGAAGGTAAATGACACTAAATGCAAAATGTCCAGGAAGAGAAATAGAAATTTTAGTGTTTGATCTTTAAAAAAAAAAGAATTGTTTTGATCTTTTAACATACAAGATATAACAATTTTTGCATTCTTAGTAAAGAGGGTCTTTTGGATGGCTAAAAATTGTGGCTTTCTAAAGAGGTTCTAGTTTTGTGAAAGGGAAACAATCCATTTGACGGTTCTGTATAGAACCATATTATTATTTAGGTTGCTAGATGGAACCAAAATCCTTTTTTAAAAACATTTTTTAGCGCATTGAACTTAAGCGTTGTTATTGGAAGGCTGGTTTTAGGGTTTGTGGTTGGAGAGAAGTACTAGATGTGTGTGTGTGTGTGTGTGTGTGTGTGTGTGTGTGTGTGTGTGTGTGTGTGTGTGTGTGTGTGTGTGTGTG
>JAQQZX010000038.1:22651972-22671976 GCA_030068355.1 Notoglanidium maculatum | reverse complement strand
TGTGGCTGTTTGTCTGTGTCGGCCCTGTGGTGGACTGGCGACCTGCCCAGGGTGTACCCCGCCTCTCGCCCCAAGATTCTGGGATTGGCTCCAGCTTCCCCGCGACCCAGACGGATAAAGCGCTATAGATAAGGGATGGATGGATTTTCGACAAGGTAGCACAAATCGTCAGAACAGCAGCAGCGCAACAAAACAGTGGAGGAGATGAACTACAGCTCATGAACAGTTTGCCATCCTCCAGAGGAAGATACCATGCATATATTAGCTACTAGCATGTCCATTTTGTCGGTTTTAATACCGAGTTGTCTCGCAAATAAGACATTTTTTGTTGTTGGTGATGCATATGACTCCATATCAATGTGAACGTGCCTGACGTTTCAGAGGACAGATGTGTTTACATTACAGTTACATTTGAACACATGAATGAATACCATTTACTCAAATGTAATTATTAACACCGTTATGGTGACGGCTTGACGATTATCATCATGTTGACGGTAGCGAGACGTTTGTGTGCTATCTGGGGTAAAAACCAGTGAGGAAAGCTATAAAAGTTTTATGATGTATTGTATAAAAGGTTTTTGGAGTTACAGTAGGACAGAAAGCATGACTCACTTGTAGGGAGGTGTGTGAGTTGTTTTTCTGGCATGACACACTCAGCCATGACTCATGACTCAACTTCACAAGCATTCTCATGTAAAAAGAAAAGGAAAAAAAAACACTTTGCTGTATAGCTGTTATATAGCTCAGTAATAACAACATTAAGTCATGAGCTGAACTAGATGAACTAATGAAGTGAATAAAAAATGTTCATCTCTAACTGGAGCTTTAAATAAATATACATTCTGTTTGTAAGATAAAGTGCTCAGGATCTGGTTAATGGACACTGATGAAGAAATTTCATCAATTATCAGTGTTAGTTTTTTTTCCTTTGGTTTGATGAATGTACGTGAACAATGGCTTGTTTAGTCTGTACAAGTGCCTCATTGTGACTATTTAGTGCCTTTGAGTAGTTGTTATAAGGAACTCAACATTAACTACATAATGTTTGCTTATGTCTGGATGAAGTGACAGCGGTGGCACTTGTGTGATTGTTACAATCGTCAGAAGTCCCAAAAAAAAAAAAAAAAACCTGCTTTAGCTGAGAGTGAACAGATCATTAGGCAAATATCAGTTTTCACAGATACGCTTTTAGAAATGAACTAATGTGAAGTTCGAGACGATAACCGTGCATATGAGGGGAAATGATTTTATTCTTTGCTTTTTATTCTTTTTTCAATTACATTCTGTAGTTATAATGAAGTGGAAATAACCTGAAGAAGCATCATTTCAGTGCAAAACTCCCATAGTAAGCATTAAGTTGAGAACTATTCTATATATACTATAAAACACTACAGGACATGCTATTGTTGAATATAAATAAATAAATAAATAAATAAATAAGGACAGCCTAACATGAGTTACTGTTACAAAGCTGGAGCTGATATTTTTCTATGATATCATTCCCGCGAAATGTTTTATACCACAGCAATTTGCTATGACATTCACTACAACTATACAAATACAAATTTATTTATTAAACTAGGAAACATGCCATACTTCTCATACTGTTTTAGCTACATTTAAAATTGTGAGATGTCACTTAGTTCCTGCTCTTACGTATGTTTTAGCACCTTGAATTATGACTGTTACAAAAAAATTTATTAATTAATTAATTTTTTAAAAAATGACACCGGATACTCCGTCTATAAATGTTAAATAAACATGTTATATAAGCTCCTCACAGAAAGCTCAGCAATGTTACCTTAATGTTATGTTTTCGTTGTTTAATTAAATTTTGTTAATGTGCTGTTAATTTTGTTAGTTACTTGTGGGTTTAGAGTCCTTATGAATGAGCAGGGACTGTAGAAACAATAACGTATTAGAAGGAGAACATTAATATAAACCTGTAAAATGTAGCTGTGCAATCAAGAACTTCCGACAAACCAGAACAGAGAATTCAACAGTGCTAAACCTTATAATAAACAGTATAATAAACATTAATTCATGGTTTGTGAGTATGCACTCAAGTACGCAGTAACATTAGACATTCCTTATACAAACTGTAAATGAATGTCATATTGATTATACCTTTTTCTTCTTTCATTAATGTACAATAAACTGTAAACAGTTAAAAGTATGATATGATTGTTTAACATGTTTCTCAAACAGTCATTCATTTCTCTTAATTAAAACTGTCTTAAATATCAAATGTGATTTAAGACAAAAAAGAGAGTCATGTTAGATAAACATCCATTTTAACAGCCACCATTTAGTCTGATAACAGTCTCTTGTGTTCAAAGAGCCTCTTTGTAGATAGTAAAGTAACCAGGAATCAGAAAACAATGCCAAAGGGAAACCATTACTTCGTCTGTGGCCTCCCAATTTTCCTCGAATTGGCTCTTTTATAAAATTATAGTGTGTTCCCAGCCCTCGATATCTGTTTATTTCGAGTGCTGTGGTCCTGAGAAGTACTAAGCCTTGAGAAGAATGTGAGGCATGATGACGCATGATGCTTCATCTGATAAGGGGGAGCAGTGTGTGTGTGTGTGTGTGTGTGTGTGTGTGTGTGTGTGTTGTCAGTACTCAAAATACAGAGGATAAAGCACGCAAGGCAACTTCTCCATGTTGAAAACAAACAAGCATGCATGGTCTAAGTGCCTTCATTAGTGTTGGTGGTATTTTCTACAATCGCGTGTGTGGTCGTTCGAATATCTGGTTCTCTTTGATTCATTTGTCTTCTATGTGAAACCGAATAAAGTATTTAAAACATGCATATGTGTGTGTGTGTGTGCACATGTTTGTGAGCAGTGCAGGGAGTTAGTCGGTGTGGTTAGCTCCCTGATTGCCGGTGCTTGGCTCCCCACATGAAAGCAGGCCTCCTCCTCAGGGGAAGGGATTCCTGGCTACTCTGCAAATGAGGAATAAAAGGGATGGGGAGGGGGGGATAGGCGAGTTAATACGGAGGGAGGGGTCCCAATCCGACTCCCAGGCTCTTCCTGGCTCTCATCCAAACCCCGATCCCTAACACACTGCAGAGCGAAGACTACACAAACCCTTCACCTACTTCATTCCCCAGGTTCTCACTTCTTTTTTTTTCCTTAATTGAGAAGACAAATGAATCTTTCAGTGGCCACTACAGCACTGCCATACATCAGTCATGACAATGTTAGCTTTATTAAGGAGGTCTCGTGCTGAGCTGAGCCATATGTTAGCCTCTGCCCCTTGTGCATGCACAGCCTCACCTCTACACGGCCGTAATAGCTAACGTAATTGCCTGCCGTTTTATTATTAAAGGTAATTTGCGCTCTAATGGAATTCATTCAACGGTGTTCTTGTCTTTGCCGGGACCCACCGTGGTTCTTTAAAAACACATGCCAGGAAGTAATTTTAAGAGAATTTTGTATTACCATCATGTTTTATTACATAATGTAATTAGGATATACTGTATGATAGATGCGTGGAATGACTCGCAACATTAAATTCCACTCTATCATTATGATGTACTGACAGGGAAATTGACCCCATATAGTCATTTATTATATCAGGAGAACAGTTAGCGGTCTTTGTACACACACACACACACACACACATATATATATATATATACACACACACACAAGATTGAAAATACATTTTCTCTCAAAGAAAAATCACTTGCTGCAGTAGCAAGTAAAGTGTAATAAATAGGAAATTTGTAAATTGCATTTCATTTACCAAAAGAAAAAAATATATTTTTAAATTAGAAGTCATTATATATACACGTCATTTTTGGACAATTATCATAAGTAAAGGTTTTCTGTTTGGTTTGTCTCTTTATCAGAACCGTAAAAAGGTCAAACAGAATTTTACAAAATAAAGTTTCCTTTAAAAAAAGGTTCCAAGTAGAACCCCTTTAGAATCCATAGAATGATTAGCAGTCCTCCATCAGTCTTGTTCTTGGCCCTTTAAACTCCGCCCCAATTTTTGATGCTCAAAACTACAAACATGACTGTTTGAATCCAGCGCTACTGACCCAGGGCCAATACATATCATATTTTAAGAAAAAAAAAATTCATTTTCTTTTCTTCAGAAATCATAATCATCCTAACAAGTCATATGGCTAATGCTAAACAAAGCTGTTGTGGTAACCGTAGTGACTACCCCAGCTAGAAAGGTTTAACAAACTCTAAGGGTTTTTTTTTTCTTCTTCTAATAAAGCTAACAGAAGTATGCAGCTAACAAAAGCATGCAGCTGTTGTGTTAATCATGTGAGCTTGTCTTCTGCTTGTAACTTATCTAGAAAGCTAGGTTAGCTTACTCAAGTAATGACGCTAATGAAAACATTCGTGCTAATGAATCAGACTAAGCTATTGAAGGCTGATGTGTTAATTAATCAAGCTAACTGTGCATATAGACAAGCATCAGTAGTAAAGCTAACAAAGGCCTTTCCCCCTATAATTCATGTTGACCTCACAGATATTGTTGCATTAAGGAGCTAAAAATGCTTAGCATCATTACTAAAATTATCTAACGTATCTAACTGGGGTAATGCTAATGTTGCTGCCATTTTCAGTGCATAAGTGCAAAATAAAACATACTTTTCTTTGGTTCAGACTAATCAAACTCCTAATGCTAAAGAAAGCTGCTGTGACTGTACGTAAGCTAGTGGTGGGTAAACAGCCAGCAAGCTAGGTTTTCTATGTTTGGTAATGTAGTTGATGAAGGCTAACAAATTAAGCCGAGATAATGAATGTTGTTACATTAACTAAACAAGCTAACAGTGGCTGAATCCAAATACTTGTGAGCTAGCTAGTGAGCTAGGTTTGCTAACTCCAGTAATAACGCTAACAAAGACCTTGTAGTTAACAAAATACATTAAGCTACTGAAAGCTGTGAGCTAGAACACTGATCACAAGCTAGGTTACTCTGGAAACAAAGATAAATAAAACATTGTTGCTAATGAATTAATGTAAGCTAATGATAGCTGTTGCAGTAATTAAGCAAGCTAATTGTGCTTGAACCTGAACTCCAGTAATAAAGCTAACAAAGCCTTTTTCCTAATAAATCATATTCAGCTATCAGATTTTGTTGAAAGTGCTAAAAAAAATTTTTTTATTAAAGTTAGCTAGCTTAGATATCCATAATAATGTTGCTAATAAACTGAGCTGGACTAGCAAATGCTAGGCTAATAATGTGAGTTAATTCATGCACATGGGAATGAATGCTACAATTATTACAATTATTCTAGTGTTAGCTTGTAGCTTGTTAGCTTGTAATTTCTAGAGCTCCATTTTTAACCATTGCTCCACTAATTCTTAACATTAATTTAGTTCATGCATGTTTTCTTTCAGTCTAGCCATAATCAGATGAGTGGGAGAGAGAAATACGGAGAATAAGACTAAGATTTATGGATGGATGCTGAAGTCAGCATGCTCTTATCATAATCTCTAAGCCTGAAAAAGAAACAGCGTGGTCACCAGGCTCTCGCTCCACCCATCCATCCAAGCTTGTTCAAACAGTCCAGATAACATCTGCCTTCAACATGAGCTTCTCTGTAACCACAACATTCAGTCTCCTGGATAAAACTTCACTCCTCCTGACAACAGCAGCTCCGGGTTCAGAGAATACCACAGAGCAAGCAGGGAACGGTTTAGAGGATATCTAGCAACGCTTTAGCTTTTTTCAGATTTTGTTCTATTTTTTTTTAATTATTAAATTCTTAAAGCGTGATCGCTGCTTTGACCCTTGTCTACTGAGTTGGAGGATGGTGTAATATGATATGAAACTGACAGAACATGCTAATCATACAGTGAAGGAAATGGCAAAAAATTAAGAAAATATGCTAATGTATAAGCTCCTGCACAAGTTGTTACTATAAAAATGAGCGATTTGCAGCTGCACTTCTGTCAGAGCAGGTTATGGAAAATTAGTCAACACCTCCTGAGTAATCAGAATCGAGAATTCAATCAACATGTAATAAAACATGCTAACAGAAGATGTGAGATGTTTTGACAGCTTGCCCCAGTGACCCCAGGATTTGTCACTGGATGCACCATGACCCTGACCAGATTGAAGCAGTTACTGATAAACTGAATGAATGAATGTTTTAGTCATGGTGTTAGCTGTGACTTTGCAATAGTGCCTTACTTTTTGAATTAGCATTTTAAGGACATTTGCTGTATATGGCTGGATTTTTGGTATGCTACCAAGCTAAAATTTCCACAGTTTCCACATCAGTCTAGATTGAGCAATGTTAGAGGTGTGTACATCTCAGAGTCATTGTTGCTCAATATTCATGAACAAAAAGGTCCAAACAGTACAAGTGAGAGCCGGAATGACAGATACGTTGTACCAGTGCATACCAGACAAAAGGTCACAGAAGTAAAATCCAAGAGAGTGATGGAGGTCTGATCCGCCTCCAGTGACAGACTCTGGAAAACGATAAAGAGAGAGTCATGCGAATAAGATAACTCCTTGATTCTTATTGCCCTTTAATAGCAGAAGCAAGAGGTCAACATGCTAAAGAGAAACAGAGATCCCAGGCCATGTGAGAATGTACAGTAGGATGATGCATGGACTTAGAGAAAGTGCAGCTTTGAACACAACACTTGTGACAAGCTTATCAGTGCTATTTTTGGAGCCACTTCTGCGATTAAGCATTCCAGATGATGGAAGAAACGGAATTGCTGCTGTGTTCTTAGTTTTTTCATTGAGTGCTAATACTTCCTGATCGCTCTGTCCTTGCCCTGGAGAGCATGATTACTCGAGAACTGGAGTCATCGCTCCAACTGTCGCCGTGGAAGCCGGATACACCAGCACATTTGCAAAGGGCCAGAGATCTTCCAGCTATCCCTGGAGGTCATTTCACCCCTCCTTATGGTCCACATCTCTCACTCCCATCAAGCCTCCTTGGTAGTCTCTTGCTGTTTTTCAGTCCCTTTTAGTGTCTCTTAATTCTCCTCCCACTTCCATATCTGTCGGTCTTCTGCTCATTTCCTTCTTCTTAATTTCTACGGAGCCTGTGACGCTGGACTGAGCGTCGTGGGAAGCAGGACAGGGATTTTTCTGAGTAGCTCATAAAAAGACCCCGTGCCTGCTCGTCTCAGCGTCTCAGTTGCATCCAGCATGCCGATGCTCTGAGACGGACTGTCCCTCTCATGTGGGGCCAAGCTGGAGAAATTATGCATTCTGCTTTTGTTTTTTCGTTTCTTTTTTTTCTCACAGCGGCCTCCTAGCAACACATTTCCCCGAAAGCCTCCGACTGAAGTATTCTCTGGAGATGCTTCAACTGAGGACAAGCACCACACGCCCACTCCTTGGAGTTCCTTAGAGGTCACATTTTGCTACACTGCTAAAGTAAAACAGCACAGGCACAGAAACGTTTGGGATAGTAATGTGGCATTGCAGTCAAGTCCAGTGGTGGTGAAGTTCAAGCCAAATTTGGTCATGATAATCTACTCAACTCAGGGGGTCGGAAAGAAGGAGTTGTGGGTACACCCACCTTCCCAGGAGGACACAGCTGGGAGAGTTAATAAAGACATGTAGTAATGAGATGGTCAAGAAAAAGACACTACAATTTGTATGAGATTCTTTACCAAGTACCCCTTGATTATCGTACTGCTTGTCTCCCACCATGTTCCCCAGTGTACCCCTAAAGCTGTCAGAGTCTCCCAAGTCTGAGCATGCTGACATTTGGTTTTTACACTAGAAAAACTTTGAGGCTCAGGCTATTCCCAGCAGCCTGTGAACCCAGGCCAAGGTTTTTATCACTGGGCTCCAACAAGACCACGGAGTCCCTCCTCCTCCTCCCCACAGGGAGAGCTGGAGGAAGTCGTAGGATGATAAAAATGGGCTATTAGAAGGCCTGCACAGGCCCCATGGGTTCATTAAACTCCCTTAATCTCACATATCAGGGCACTGGCCATCTCAAACCGTGCCTCGCCTACCATAGAGAATGAGAGGGGCACTACTGGACCTTTTGCTTTTTCTTTAAAAAAAATGCAGCCCTATTACCAATGCATTTCCTTTCAGAGAGCAGAAATGCAGTGGAGGAATTTTCCATGGGAGACACACAATTGGGAATTGGTGGCTAAAGAGAATACCTTTCAGTCTTAATCATGTGGGGGGGGATTTTTTTTTTTGCTAACATTCTCGTGTAAAATAAGCTTTATGAAGAAGTTTCCTGAGGGCCTAAAAGCCTTCACAGTATAAAGGGACCATGGTTATTGAAAACATAAGCATAAAACCCAACAGAATGCCAGCATGTTAGCAATCCAGCAGTGGCATGAGAGCAGATATGTGGGGGAGTGAGAAAGAGGAGAAGACCGAGGCAGCAAGTAAGAGTAAGAGAGAGATCATTTAGATAGATATGTCTGGCCTAAAAATAACATAATGCTCTGACGCCTTGTCTCTGCTCAGCACTTAGATGAGCATTCGTCCCCCCTGGAGGCTGAGAGATTTAAGGGGCAGAAGAACAAGCTCACCAATTAAACTAGTCTTGCAGTCTTTCTCTTCATACAAATGCATGTATGCACCAGATGTGGTTTAGATGTAGCATTTGCAGTTTTCGACCACTTTCTATGGCGATACACACAAAAACTACATATTTCTGCTTTTTAAGATAAAAACAGCAGTCAAACCAAACACAAATAGAATTTACGAAACAGAAAATCAGAGAAAGGACTTGGGATGTGAAAGACACTCATTTGTTTCTGGTAGTACTTACTTTCACTTTGCACTGACTATTATTACAAAATTGTGAAGACAACATGAAGGTTAATTCCTTCTACAGTGCAATGTTTATAATCTTTCCTTTACACACCACCCCCCCAACCCTGGGCCATGTGCTGAGTGCCCCCCCCCCCACTGTACTGAGTGCTTAATGACAGGGCTCTGACATTCCCGATGAGGGCCTGAGTGAGCAGACTAATTAGATCTGTGTTCACTGGATTGGTCTTATCCTCCTCACACTAGCGGCCAATACATCAGGCCAGTGGCTCAAGACACGCCAGCTACCAGTCTTATCAAACAACACTCAATAACACTGATAGAGCGCAGCCCTGCTGTTGGCTCACATCGGCAAGCAGGTCAGAGGGTGGGAGGTGAGGAGTCGAGGTCGAAGGTCAAAGGCGGAGGCAGCGCTGGTGGCCTTCTGACACCCTCCCACCAACTGATAAGATGGATAAGATATATGGAGAGCAAAAGAGAATGAATAAATCTCAGGATGAAATGCCATGAGTCCAGTACCACAGGGTGATTTACAAAAGGCTACAGGAAGACAAAAGTGATGTACATTCATTAGTCATGTATTATACTAATAAACAGCTGGCCAGAAGTGTACCTTTGAAAGTCCAAAATATTTTGATCTTTTTGGAGTAAATCTGACAAATTGTAGTAGATGGTTTTTGCTGTCAGCTTTAAACAGCCTTTCTCTGAATTGGGAAATGTGTTGTTGTTGTTTTGAAAGTCATTTCTCTAGCTTATTCAGTCACATCACACAAGCTTTCTAGGAAGTTCCATGGGGCATTTGGCTGAGGCTGGTTGAACTCCAGTGATGTAGCGGAGGATGAGGAACTGCAGAAGTTCAGGACTGGAACACTGTCATGCTCTGCAAGTTTCCATTTGTTATATTACACGAATGTAAAATTATTCGTCACAGCCCTGTTTTTTTATGGTCTAAGCTACGCCCATTTCTGATTGAATCTGAATGCTGAGCAATAAATAGATCCAGATACAAATGGTAATTTGTTTTTTTCAATACTTCAATACTTTCAGTACTTCAATCTACTGTGTATGACTGAATACACTTTTACCTTCGTAAAGAATTCACTTAAATAAGAATTTACTGGTAATTTTTCCACCTCTGGACCAGGCACCTCTGTGGTTAATATAGATTCCTCCGTAAACCTGTGGTGACTCATCGTACTTGTGTAATAACTCTGGGAGCTCGTTCCTTAACTCCCCATCATCTGTCCACCCAAAGATTTCTAGGGCAGCTACATTTCTCATTATTGAGCAATAATTTTTGGATATCAGGCAGAATGTCTAGAGAAAAATCTGTTCACCTTTGAATACTTTTAACGTTCAAGCAACATTTATTGTAAAAATGTTCTGTGGTGGATCACTAAATCAGACCATTTTGGACTGAAGTTCCTGAATTTGTTGCTGAACTTCTCCTGCATTTCCAGCTCACTGCAGGAAACAAAACAATTTAGTGAAATAAAGAGAATTTGTCACCAAAACAAATTGCTTTGTCGCATAAATATGACTGCCGTGTCCAAAACTACGCCCTATTTTCAACATCCTAATGAAACAGACTAGCAGCCAAGAAATATCTGTGGTGTTTCATTTGATAAATGTACACCTTTACTGAGGAAGAGAGTGAGTTAAAATGGAGCTGTACTTCAGATTTAGGAACAGCAGATTAATCGTTTTGTTCAGATTATTGTTGGCTCGGTTACATTATTGTCCTTAGTTTTGATAGCGGCGAGCGCTGCCGTCTCACAGCTCCAGGGTTCTTGGTTCAACCCTGAGCTCGGGTTACCGTCTGTGTAGTGTTTTGTACATTCTTCTCATGTCTACTTGGGCTTTCTCCATGTTCTCCAGTTTCCTCCCACCTCATAAAACATGCTGTAGGTGGATTGGTCACTCTAACTTGCCCCTAGGTGTGAATGACTGTGTGAATATATATGTGAATGGTGCACAGCCGATCTGAGATGAATTCCCGTCTCATGCCCGATGTTCCCGGGATAAGCTCCAGAGCCACTGCAACCCTGATCAGGATCCCCCTGGAGAACCTAGTGTTTTCTTAGCAGAGAGGCTTCTAAGTACACCCCTTTTTGTTAGTAAGTTAACAACCTTTTTTCTAAGCATGTATGATAAAAATCTTCTGTTTTTCAGGATTGTGGTTTATGCCACTTGAGTACATCTGGCTTGATCTTAGCACAGGTATGAACATCTGGAGGTGTGCAGCTGAAAGCTGGTGACAACCCCATACACATTACATTGGTGTGAGTAATAATGTTCTCGAAGTGCTTTACACTCCTCTAAATCAGCTGCAATCACCTGTGCTGTCAGCCAGGACTGAGTATTAGAGCTGCATTAGGAGCAAATCCTTATCTGAACCCAAAGTAAGCAGAAAAGTGCCTGCAAAGTAAACAGCTCAAATCAGCCTACACCACCCACCCACCCACACACACACACACACACACACACACACACACACACATATAAATCACATTTGTGATTTTGCGCTCCTCTGACCTGCAAAGTTGCACAGCAGGACAGAAGCACAAAGTAAACAGACTTACTGCAGTTGCACAAGGAGGAACCGCGAAGCCAAGAAACTCCACTTGAAGGTTAGCAGAAGATTTTCTGAGCCTCTGAATGCTGTAAGAGAATGTTAAGAATCATGTTTCTTTTTTCACAACTTGCAGAAACACTTAGCATCAGGATAATGAATGCAAGCATTTCCTTTGATGACAGTTTTTGTCTAACACTGTGAAGCGAACTTTTGTTACACGATGTTCGTTGAACATTACGTAAAAATTCTAACTTTGTGTGGTTTTTTCTGGACTTCATGCAGTTTGAGCCCAGAATTTGGTATATTGTGTTACATAAATTGGGAAAACTACTTTTAAGTCAGGGTGTGATCCAAAAAACTGATGCCTGGTCCTCTTGGTCTGGAGTTAGTTTCAGCCGAACCGTAGTGTGGTCCACATCAGACGTGGAAGATATCCATGCTTGGCAACACGTGATTCTTTTAACTTGCTTCATTACTTCCTGTTCCAAGTTTCGTGGAGCCAGGGAAAGAGTTGTTATGGTCATTGATACTGTATACTGCAGTGGTTTGCACTGTCGCCTCACAGCAAGAAGGTTCCGGGCTCGAACCTGGTTGCTGACTGGAGCCTTTCTGTTTGGTGTTTACATGTTCTCCCCGTGGCTGCGTGGGTTTCCTCCGGGTGCTCTGGTTTTTCCCACAGTCCAAAGACATCCAGATTAGGTCAACTGGCTACTCTAAACTGCCCACAGGTGTGAATGTGAGTGTGAATGGTTGTTTATCTCTGTGTTAGCCCTGCGATAGATTGGCGAGCTGCCCAGGGTGACCCCGCCTCTTACACAGAGTCAACTGGGATTGGCTCCAGCTTCACGGATAAGCGGTATAGATAATAGATGGATGGAAGGTTATACTGTATAAAACCGGGTTTCAAAGGACAAGAGTGCTGCAATTGGCTCTGTTTTGTGCAAACACTAAGTAGAGATAGCTAGAAATATTTTTATATGAGACCAGCTTCTCATTTGCAAGGTTTTCTTACAAAAAAACAGAACTGTTCTTTGCTGGTTGCATGTTAGTACCTACGAATAAAACACAATAAACAGATGAAGCTAGTAGTTGACTTTTTGCAAACCTGTGTACAGAAAAGTCATGTATGTAATTCTGTAATCAGTCCATGCTTCAGAAGGAATTCTTTAATGGGATAAGCCCCGCCCCCAAATGAGCTCAGAATTGGTCTTGGGTGTGGACTCGAATATGTGGATTAAGCATGAAAACACCTTAGAATGAGTGAAAAACATAACATTACTGAACACTCGTACGGCGCTCTCTGTTAGCACTGTATAAACGACTCTAAATTCTGTAAATATTAATTAAACATTATGTTTATCCCAATGATGAGACAGTCAGTTATGAGTATCTAACTTAAATAAAATCTGAATCCCTTAAACTGACTTAAATTGAAGTTATTGTGGTCATGTTATAGGCATCTAATGGATAGTAATGAATAATATAATTTCATTGCTAGACTACATATATGGTGAAAATATTTTGTACATTAAATGCAGCAAGTGATGTTTTTTTTTTTTTTAGCATCACATCATACAAACTCTTTTTTTTTTTTAAATATGTTAGTGTTGGCAGAAAAGAATACGCAATCAAACAGAGATAACTGATAAGTGAATAATAATTTCTGAGTAAAAGTGAAGTTGTGCTCAGGAGTGAGAGAGGAAATCTTTTGCATAGGGATCGGAGTAGCTCAGAGTGAACACCGAGCTCTCGGGGTCTGTGTGACCCGACACACTAACACCATCCTGAGCTGCAGCACAAGACAGAGACCTGACGAGAAACATTCGGGACGGGGGCGGAGGTGGGGAGTGTGTGTGGAGCTGGAGAAAACACAACAGAAGAGAGAACGTGGATATTTTTACAGTGCTTGGCCCTAACATTTTGAGATTCTGGTTGGTCAGAAGGTGATTCATTCTCTATACCGCCGGCTCGAATAGTAGTGCAGCTCCAAATCACGGGTTTAGAGTGATGTGCTTGTTCAAATAGGAAAATATGGGATCGTTTCTATGGTAACGGCTCATTCACACACCACTTGGTGGATGTTGTACGTAATCTACGACCAGCAATAAACAAAGAAAATGTGTACTCATTGACATGGTGACGTTTTCCATAAGGAGATGTTTATCGAACATTTATGGAAGGAGTCTCCAGTGTCAGCACTTTGTAACTTTTTTGTATAATTAACTTTAAGTGAGAGAAAAAACAGAGAGCGTAGTGAGGGAAGGACTGTTTATAGCTACTACAATGCAAGAACACGAACTAGCTCCTGCCACATACAAGATAAACAGATATAAAGCCTTCATTCATAAAGTTTTCTTCATTAATAAATGAACAGTTGTAATCATTGGCAAATTGCTGTGGTGTACGAGGAATAAAACACACTTGGGATGTGCTGTTATAGGAAAATAATCAGCTTCGTAGAATTAACGGTAACGCAGCTTCATCACGCTACTCTGTGGTTGATTATTTTCCTATAACAGCACGACACATTGCGTTTTAGTCCTTATGTACTGAACAGACGGTTCATTGAGAATTAATTAATCAATTTGTGATTTTATTTTAAATATGGTCTGTTTGAATTCTGCATGAATTATGCCTCCTGATGATGTCACAGCGATCTGACCAATCAGCAGCAAACTGAAACACGGTGCAGGTGCACACTGTAGGATCCCAACTTCTGCCTCTTCTTTCTCACTCTTTCTTTTTACCCTCTTTTTCTTTTTCTTTCTTTTTTCTTTTTATCTGATATCTACTCCTGTTCCCACAGTCCCCTATATTACTTACTCTTTCTTTCTTTAACCTTTCTTGACATCTTCCCTCTTTCTCTCCCTTCATCCTTTCTCTTTCCCTGACTCTGTTTTTTCCCCAATTCCCTTTCTTCCTTCATTCCTTTACATATGTCCCCATTCCATCCATTTTATCCTTACACAAGCAAGCACAAGCACGACTGTTTCACCGATGCAGAAGAAACGTGGAGCGTGTGCCGTCCAGTGATGCCTGAGCTAGAAGTACAGACAAGACAAGACAAGACAAGGCAAGACAAGACATGTAGAGAAAGAGAGAGAATGAAAGAGCAAGAGCGAGACATACAGGGATGGAGTGTGTGTGAGGGACAGTGTGTGTGAAGGACAGCCCGCCCAGGCCGGGTGTGTACACCGTGTCCCTGTGTCAGGTCTCCGAGCAAACAGCGCACCTTATAAGGCAGCAGCGGAGTTTAGCACTTGAGCATGGCAGCTGGGATCTCTGCTTAATGCAAACAGGATTACACTGCTCAGTGTACCACACACACATACACACATGCACACACACACACACACGTCGTTTATGTGTGTAAGTATGTACGTATCTCCAATGCTGTAGCTTCAACACATAAACCACCACACTTGCACAGTGTCAAAGAAGAACAGCGACATATTCTCTCCCTCTCTCGCTCTCACTCTCTCACACACACACACACAGAGTTTGTACGTTACCATAAATTAACACACGATGCCACACAATGGATGTGAAGCAGAGTTATTGTCACCTCTCTGAAGTTCATTATTTTCCTACATCATCACATCCTGAGGTCTTTATTCCTCTTTTACCACAGCAACTTATCAAAGATTCTAATTTTTATTTGATTTATCAAGGATGCATCATACTTTTATCCATTTATAGTTACAATTATTGTTGCTGAATATCCGTGAAACAAGTTTGCTCCTGTTCTCACTTACATTATAGCAGCTATAAACTATATACTATATACTATAGCTATAACATTATAAGCTATAGCAGTCTTTCCCTCATCAACAGACTCTCTTTTTTTCCTGTGTCTTGAAATTAATGTGTCAAAAAATACTTTAGAAAAGCAGAAAACATGAAGTCCTGAAGACTGTCATGTTGGAAAACTGTCTGTGACTAAGCGCTGACACTGGAGTCTCCTTCCAGTGAAAGCTAACTTTAAGCAAACACCCGTTACAGAAAACTTCATGTCAACGATTATAGTTCTTTCTTTGTGTAACAAAATATAACATAACATGTAAACATATATTGTATGTATAAAATAACAGTATTTTAAGCTTTCTTATTATTATTGTAGATTATTGTGAAGTGTCCAGAATACAAGTCAACTTGAATGAGATAAAAATTCTACTATAGAAACAATAATGTATTAGGATGAGTGTATTAATTTAAACCTGCAATTCGCAGATGCAGTAATCGTCAACGAATCAACATCTTCTGAACAATCAGAATGGAGAATTGTGATAATAAGTTAGCAAGGAACTTTTAGAGGTTTATGAGGCATGAGTTTAAAAAATGTTTAGAAAGATATGACTGGATGAATAGGAGTTGAATAGAAAGAGATAATAATTTGAACACTAAATAAAATATCCATCTTTCAGACCCTAAAAGAAAATGTCCTGGAAAAATCCCAAAATCGTAGACACTATGTTCAAGTATGCATCTTTAACTGTAAAATGTAAGTTCTCTTTAACCCTTTCAGCATTGGGTCCACACTCATGGACAGTCAGTAAAGGCTCTTTATTATATTTAAGGAAATGTAAGATGTAAATGGGCTCCAAATCACTTGAGGGCTTCTGTAGCTTTCTAGGCTATTTATTGTTCTCAGTCTTCACTAACTTTCTACTAAAAATAACAAGATATTAATAATTTAATAGTGCGCTATGTAGGATTTAAGGGGATCTATTAACAGAAATGGAATATACTATTCATGTGTGTCCTCATTAGTGTATAATTACCTGTAACTATGAACCACTGTGTTTTCATAAGCTTAGAACGAGCCCTTTATATCTACACAGGGAGCGGGTCCACCTCTACAGAGCCGTCATGTTGCGCAGCTACAGTAGCCCAGAGCGGACAAACCTCTAGAGAGCGCCTTCTGCGTTTCACGTTTTCTACAAGTGGCAGTTGTGAATTTGGACGGAAGCACTGGAAGAATGACAAAGAAGAAGAAGAACTGAAGACGAGGAAGAAGAAAGAAAAGGAATCAGTGTTTGCTGGTGCTGGAGAACAAGTTTGAGAATTCGAATTGTGAAAAATGGAGGATCGTACTTATTATTTAGCACGGAAAAAGCAAGCAAGTGTGAATGTAAGTACTTGGAAGTACGCTACAGGCTCCTAACAGCCACCGCATGCTCTAATACATGCTTGGCAAGAGAGGGGTAAGATAGGGGCATTCAGGGGGCAGAATCCTACATAGCAGAACTTTGGATTCATTTTAAAATGAATTTTGTTTGTTTAGGGGAAGATCAGGTTGTAGTGTTTTTTTTACATGTTTGCATCAGTCCCAATGTATTGGAAATATGTATTTATTTTATATTATATATTCTAAAACTCATGGACAACCCATTTACTTTTTAATATTTGCTATTTAAAACTTAAATCATGCCATTTAAAACATCTAAAGAATTTTATACGTATATAGATGATTTATGCATGAAAGAGTTACGGTTCTGTTTAAAGATGAAATGCAGCTTATCACATCATTATGTTGCATTTTACATTAAATTAATTTTTATCTTAAAAGAGAGAAGCACAGGGATGGAATAAAAATGCTGAAGGGGAGGAACGCTCACATGTACTACTGGCATACAGGGCACAAACAGATTTAATGACAACCCAGATTTCTCTGGCCTTCCTCAATCTATATGTACACACTTGTGTGTGTGTGTGTGTGTGTGTGTGTGTGTGTGTGTATGAAAGAAAGAGAGAGAGAAATCAGAGAGAGAAGCTGATTGTACTGGCTGAACGACCCTCTCCTCCCCATGTGTGTTCCACGTGTTACAGCCACATTCTTACAAATATTTATCCCTAGTGTGAAACACTCTTGATCTCACCATATTGTTTATTTCCCACCACTTCTTTTTCTACTCTTTTTTTTTTCAGAGAGCTGTTTTGTGTGAGCTGGAGAGAACCTCGCTGACTTCCATTCCCTCTGATCAGAGCTGACAGAACAGAACGAGCGACTGGATTTCATGGGCGGAGCCTGAGAGGGCGAACAAGAGCGAGGGAGAGTATGAGAAAGAGGGAAAGACGAGGAAGCAGAGGGGAGGGAGGGAGAAGACGACGAAGAAAGAAGGAGAAGAAGAAGAGTCGTGTAGTCTTCTTTCTTAGTCAAAGACAGATGTGCTTCTCTCAGCACTATTCTCAGCACCTACAGCACACATCAGGTTCATTTCGGTAAAGAGAAACAGAGTATGCAAATGTGAGGACTTTGTATATTTAAAATAATTTTCCATGAATAACATGCATAAAAGGTTTTGTTTTTGTTTTTTACCATAAAGCATACCAAAGCACAGTTTGAGCACTGTGTTCAGAGCAAAGCTCAATATAAAGATATTCGAGCCTGAACCAGAAAAAAAAAATCACTAAATGTACATCATATTAATTGTTAATGAGAGAGAGAGAGGTTTTATATGGCACCTGCACCATGAAAAAGCATTTACTTAATAATTTTGCTTAATAATTTACAAACTATTTACGGTATTTCTTGGATCTTGTCCAGAAAACTGTGGCTTAATGGAAAAAAGTCACAATTTCAAAATTTTCACACATTTTTTTTTTTTTTTGAAATTTGTTCAGGTTTTAAACAAAGTCTTTGGTATTTAAAATTTATTTGCCAATTGATTTAAGACCTTGGATTGTCTAATGAACCAATCCCAAATCTTTGTCCATTGCGTTGCTTAGCAATCAAACCTTACCATTAACACATCATTGCCTGGTGAACGAATTGTTTATTGCGAATATTATTAACAATAAACTAAATTATTTATTTGACAATGGATTTTCTCATTAATGTTTAGGATACTATGTCAAGAACTACTTATTATTGATTGAATAAACGGCTATTGACCAGTTATACTTTCGTTATTCAGTTCCAACACTAATGATGAGTGATGAAGCAGCAATAGCTTTCAAAAATGATATAAAACACCACATATATATTTGAAACAAGGTTGACTATTGCCTTCAGTCTGTGTAACAAAAATGGACTTTTGAGGATTATACTGTTAAATGATCGGGAGATATTACTGTTGTGAGACAGTGTTATTTTATTTAAGGCATCTTAAAGTTTTTTTTAGTTATTTTATTTAAGGTGTTAAAAGTAAATGTCGAAAATGTGAGATGTAAAAGAGAATTCGGAAATGCTGGCATATTTTGAAACCATGAAAAAGGTCATATGTACACTATAGATTTTATTAGTTTACCTTACTTATAAAAAGCATGCAAACTGATTGTTGTAATGTTGTAATTGTTACATTTAAAATGTTACACACAATTCCTGTTCCACTTTCCTTTGCATTTTAAGGCAATCAGTTTGCATCCTTTTTTTAAAAAAATAAATAAAGTTACCTAATTTAGAAATTACAGTGCATAATGACCTATATTATTGATATATGGTAAAATCATGTAAATATGATATTATTATAGATACTCTTTGGAGGAATTTCTCTCACTTAAATCAAAACTTCACTTTAAAGCACAAAATTCTAATTTTACAAAAAAAACATGTTTGAGGTTTTTTAAACAGTTTCTTTCATTTAAAGCAAAAAATGTACTGTGTGCAAAATGAATTATGAACATCATATTATAATGCATTCAATAAACGCATTATACACGCATATATGGTTAAATTTATTTATGAAAATGCATTACACTTTATAGCAATATTTATTATGCATAGTAATATGCACTGTTATCATGATATGCTGCATTATAAGTAATGTTTATAGTACATTATAACATAGACGTTAGAGAACCCAAACACCTTTGCATCATGGGAAGAATGTCTTTGGTATTGAGGATATAATGTGTTATAAACACTGCTTATAAACAATGCATTCTGTTAGTTCTGTACAGATGCATGATAAACTATAAACTGTAATGGCTATAATCATGTATTTGCCTTATGAATGAATATCAGCAGGTTATGTATGTATTCTTTATGGCCTTCAATGAAACAGTTACCAAAAATAACAAATCCAGCTAGTTTAATGATGCACTTTAACATGATATTAACTTATTACATGCAATGCATCATATTAACATCATTAATAATTAAAAGAACGTGTACAAGTTTGTGTATAATGCCTTATGGATGTATTATAACAAGAAATGAATGTGTTCTTAGTGTCATAAATGTGATCTTCATAGAAAGAGTTTAAGCATTACCATGTAAATGTTCCTTAGAAGTGCCATGTCTTTTTAAGAGAAAATACTATTATTAACTAAGTACATGTTTGTTAGTGGAAGGCTAAGTAGGTCCTCGAACTCTTTGAATGGAAAATCTGAATCACCGTGTGTCACGTTGCCCGTTCTACTGAAAGGTGCCAATAGTTCCGCAGCTGACTGGATGGATTTGGAATACGAAAATGATCCAGAAAAGAACGAAAAAAAATGCTGAAATGTTAAAAAGAGTTGGCTGAAACGTGAAAGCTGTGGTAAACCACGCTGCTGTGACAAACGGCTGGAGACGTGTACACACATGGAGGATGGAGACTGGGTCTGTGCAGAGGAGGAGCTGTCCACTCGTCTCCTAATCCAGCCAGGGCACTGGACGCAAGCTGGAGGGTGTGTGTGTGTGTGTGTGTGTGTGTGTGTGTGTGTGTGTGTGTGTGTGTGTGTGTGTGTGTGTGTGT
>JAQQZX010000038.1:22606289-22639935 GCA_030068355.1 Notoglanidium maculatum | reverse complement strand
ATTTACATAAAAGCAGAACTATTTATGACATGAATTAAAGAGAACACAAATAACATTATATTATTCGAAATGATTCTCATTAAACACTTCCATCATCTCAGTAAATGACCATTAAAGTGTATAATACAGTAGAGAAAAGCTTTTTAAGCCCATGAGGTCCTCGTTGAGCTTTTATAAGCTTTTGTATGCAATTTTATTTCCTTGAATATTTTCCTCGAAGATTTAAAATGCAAGATTTATAAATATGAAGTTCCTAAAAAATTATAATATTTTAGATATAAAAGAACAGCCACACACACACACACACACCTTCCAGTTTCTCATAAAGTCTGCTCCAGTTCAATGGAAAGATTTGTTCTATGAAACATATTTCACATCTAACACAGCTTACATCTGTTATAGTTAATGCTAATGTTATCTGACGTTAGCTACAATGCTAGCTCTCTGCTGGGCTAAAACAACAGATCATTCAAACGTCAGTGTGCACGCTAGAACACCACCATTCTGTTCTGTACCCTTCGCTTTTTAAATAAACCAATCGAGCAGACGTTCCTCTGTTGCTGCAATTTTCGTTCTCCTCGTGTTTGCTATACACTGAGGCTTCTCAGTTCGCTTGTGAATAGATATGTGAAATGATTGGACACAGATGCTTAGGTCATGTTTGTGTACTGGATCACTGGCTAGCTGATACAACCTTATAATACTATCTACTGAGAGGTTTATATTAAATATAAAATCAAAAATTACACACACACACACAAGTTATTTCGCTAACTCATTTTTGACTAAGATGCTATGTAGAACTACATAATGTTATAATGTTAATATATGATGTCATAATAACACTTTCCTTAATTGAAATCTTTCAAATTGCTCATAATAATTCCTGCAAAAGTGTAAATAATTCCACCCCCCCCCCCAAAAAAAATACAGTCAGAGCACATTGACTTATTAATGTACTTAAGCTAAAAATTTTTACCTTCTCCTCGCTACATTTCTAAACATCACTACATTTCTCTATAATCATATATTTGTAAAGTGAAAAGACGATACTTTCAGCATCAGACGGCTTCACGGAGTCGACTTACGAGTTGAGAATGAGACCTAAAACCTACCGCCGTAATCTATCTGTTGCTACGTACGGCTAGCTATTAGCAGTGCAGCTAGTTTGCGCGGTCGGTTATTTCCATGCTAGCCAACTCCATGTTAGTTAGCTTTAGCTCATTCTTTCCCCTTGTTCCTTAGTGGATCACATCTTTTTGGATGTTTCTTGAACATTAATTTCCATTCATACTTTAAGTAGCTACGTTTTTTTTTTCATTATTTAAATTGAATAAAGAAGCTCAAGCTGTACTTCAGAAGTTTACCAGAGAATTTATTTAGATTCTTCATGAGTGAAGAATTTGGGTTATTTTATCACCTCTGTTTCATTTATTTATTTGTTCATCTGTAAACTCGCTGAGGTCTTACGTATTGCATAATCATTTAGAAAGAGAAAACGTAGCTGCACAGCGTAGCACTGGAAACCATTTGACTTTTGTTATTTTGTATATTCCGTTATGATCACGCTCTCCGTGGAGGTTTTGTATTTTTATTTATTCGCTGATCAATTTTTAAAGAGACAGTTAGTTGTGTTATAAACAGCAGGCCCAGAGCTTGCAAACAACACATTTCTACAAAATCGTGTCTTGTTATTCGGCCGCTACGCATGTTAGAAATCTGGTAAAGAGACGTAAACAATACGAACGAGTCAAATCTCCATTTCAGCACTAGTAATGCGACACCCGGATATTTTTATTTACAATCCTTTTTTTTTTTTTTCCCCCACAGTAGTGCGGTCTGTGCTAAAACACTTCTAGGTATCAAATATTGTTATACACTTCTAAGGGTTACGACTAATATTGCATCCATTTCATGTCACAAGAACTGGAGTAGCATTGTTAAAAGCCATGATAAGAACAACGATTCTTGTGTCAACCTCAGACAGGTGCTTTATGACCCCGGCGGAGTAATTAATGTATCTTTCGGCCTTCACCTTTCCCTGCCCTTCCTGCCCTGCTGCCTCAGGAACTCGGCTTTCTTCCACAATAGAAGTTGGACTCTTTCTACAGTCCAATTCCTTCTTATCGCCGCTTCACATTGCACGAGCGAACACCCCCTCATCCTCTCTCCAATCGCTAATCTGTTATCGTCTGATGAAGGAGAGGAGGGAGGTGGTGTAAAGCGAGGGTAGGGGGGAATAACCAAGCTTTGTCTATCACATTCCTCCCACGCATAACACTGGCCACGGCAGCTTAACAGAGTCCGACCTCCCAGAACTTCAACATGCTGCGGGGGAGAAAAAAAAAAAGAGTTGCTAAGATATGCTAAGATATACAGCGCTGTTCCACAGAACAGACGTTTCACTTGACTTATCTACCTTGTACACTTGCGCATACTTGAGGGTACACAAAGCGACAGACTCCGAGTCTCGAGTCTTGAATTTTGAATTCCACAGTCCTGTGTTATGAAGGAGGATTACGGATGTCTGCATGAAGAACGTCCAACATCATCCCATCTGTGGTCTGACACGGCACATATGGACTTTATCCTTTATTCTTATTTGGCCGCTTGGCAGTTAAGGTTTTGTCTATTCGTGCCTATAAATAGGAGGTTATGGGCCTAAGGGTGCTGTAGCTGTCAGGTCAGATGAAAGTGAATCCGCCGGAGCGTGCAGGTGTTGCCGAGCGACTGGTGTGGCGTGCGTTGCTCCGGTCGTGTGTTTGTATGCACGAGGAGTTGAGGATGTTTAGCGCTGACTTTGCCAGAGGTGCAGCCTAGGTTTCTCGCTACATGTTTATATTAACCTAGAGTAATGAGGGAGAAAGGATGGCCTGCGTCTACCTCTTTCGCTCTCGTCCACGGCGACGTGTGCAGTCCGCAAGAGGCACACGTGTAAACAGAAATAACTCCGCGCCGTCCCCTAAACTTCAGCGCTTCCAAGAACTTTTAGGTCACGCACCCTTTCCACTCGACGACTATGTACGTTCACGTCATTAACTTTTCCGCCGTAGTAAACCTATATCTGTTCCTGGAGAGTTGAAAAGAGAGTCGAATAACTGAGGTAGACCGCAGCTTGGGAACCTCGGCGTATAGGGAATAAGCCAGATGCAAAGGATTTGAAATGTTGTAAATATCGATTGTGATCCATTTCGTAGAAACATTCCCAGAAGTGGCCAGGACAAATGAGAAAACATATCCAAACTCATTTGCTAGATAGTAAGCTGCGGGGGGAAAAATGTACACTGGAGGAGAAAGCCGAAGCCCAGACTTAATTTCCCCACTTTCCTTTTTCTTTTTTTTTCTTGCTCTTCACGTTCAGATTTTCCACATTTACCAGACCCCCGGCTTTGATGCTCGTTTTGAGGAATGCTTGGTGAGCAATTACCAGAGGGAAAGAAACAGAGAAAGACAGAGCACACTTCGTGGGCGTCCTTCCTCCGTGTGCCATCATTTTAACTGATTTGGATTAATGCTTTAATTGGGAAACACGCACAGACCGTGAACAGCTGCAGCCCATAGTGAAATGGAAAGAGCAGGGCCAAAACAAACCTCCACTGAATCAGGCCTCCTGATCCTTCCACAAAATTCCAGCGCATTTAAAATGCTGAAGCGGAGACGAGCACAGGGCTTACTGGTGTATTACTGGGACCATGTTTCGGCAAGGCCACAGCTTGTTTGTGCAGATCTCGCCGCTGCCAACTCGCGGTTAAGCTCAGATGGTTTGCTGAAGTCGGCTGACGGAGCACACGCACGATGGCTTTCACGATGCCACTCGGGTCAAGTCACGATGAGGAAATCCAGCCTTGTGCTCATGGAACTCTAGCTTGTTAGAGGTTCACTTTACAGAGAACCAAGAGATCCTTCTGGAATTAATGTATGGAACTGGTATGAAAGTTTATGAATTTATGATTTTCAAAATGGCTGCCTTTGATCACATGACATTTGAGTAATGGAGGAACCAGAAACTTGTCATTATGGTGGAATGTTTTTCATGTCCAGTAGATGCTAACTAGTTAGGAATAGATCACTCTGTGGCATGCTGTTACAGGAAAATAATCAACAACCGGACAGGGTGATACAGCTGAGTTACTGTCACCCCCTGAGATTTTGTTGTTCTTGTTGTTGTTGTTTCTGATTTCAAATAACGGCACATCCCAAAGTGTTTTTATTTCTAATTTGCAACTGATTAAAGAATTAAAAAAAAGAAATCGTACTTTTGATCCATTTAGGGTTACATTTAGTCTTGTAAAATGCCTGCAAGATAAGTTCCTGTTGTTGACAGCAGCCATAAGCAGTCATCTCCTCACCAGCATGTCTTTTCACTCTTTTAAAGGTAATTAAAAAAAAACAAAAAAAAAAACAATGTTACCAAGAAATCACAAACTTTTCTGCCCTGAATATGACGGAAAAGTTCCACATTACCTCTGACTGGTACGACGCGCCGACACTTCCATAAATGTTAAATAAACAACTGCTCGCATTATTAGGTTTAGATGATGCAGACACGTCTCTATGAATGAGAAGTAGCAGAAATGCTACAGAAATGCTCTCACTGCTGTGGTTATAGAAAAATCAATCAACAATTTCCGACCAATCACATTTGAGAATTCTTCAGCACAGTTCTGTGGCAACTATTTTAGTGCCAAACTTTTTCCAGCGCTTTCCCAAATGTTGGGCTAATCTATTCTTAAATCATGAATTCTTGCTCTATAAAAAGAATGCTTTTGTATATAATTAGTTATAATCTGCCCTGGTTTCTCAAGAGCACCATGTTAAAGTTCTTAGAGTGCAGTCTGGCAGGTAGGACGGCCTTCGTCCCTCTGAAAAACAACAACTCTGTGAAAGACTAACATCAGAACATCTGAACTTGTAAACACCTTAATAACAAAGACAATCAATGTGCTGTGCTCTTTGTGTTCTGTATTTTGTTAGAACAGGAACTTGACTCTATAAAGGTGCCATGCAGAAATAAACAACTAAAATATCCTCTGCTTTCAGAGTCCACTGCTGGAGACAACACAAGCAAAGCTAACCTTTTCCAGTGCAAAAGCTGTTTTTTTTTCTGGCTCAATCAGCTTTTACCGTCTAGTCAGCACATCTGCAGGATTTGGAACTGATATACGGCAGGTTTCATAAATAGGATGAGACTGCTGTAGAAACAACAGGAGCTGTGGTGACAAATTCAATTAGTGACCTGTAGCAGAAGAATTCAACTAAAATTGGAAATTGAAAATCCACTTATGACTTAAAATTCCTTACGAAGGTACGGATACGCAGCTAACATGACTGAATCATGATATAATGCCCAACTATTACTGATTTGTTTATGGCTGTAACTAAGACAATTTGAAGTCATTATATTTTGTTTCATACTTGCGCTTCCGTTGATCACATTTGACCAGAGCCATGAGCTCTGAACAGATGAAGCACATCTATTCTGGATTTAAATACACATCTCTGTCCATTCACTAAAATTCATTTTGCTTTCATGAACAACTTTTTTTTTTAGCAATCAGCTCAGAGAGGGTAAATGAAATGGAAAAACCTACGAAATAGCTAATGTCTCTAGCCGTGTAGCTAGTCTCTGGTCCGATTAGCTAAATACTTTCACATAAAAGCATGTGATTGGATAAAATGAAACAGAGTATCTGCTACAGAAGATACATAGTTCACTGAAACGCTTTGCTAGATCTTCATCCCGACTGTACCTCACTGTAGCTACACCTTAACCTGGCAACTTGTACACAGAAGAGCTAAGACGCCACCGTTTTTAAAAAGCTTCCTTTCATTCAGCATGGTCATGTGATGCCTATATTACTTACTAGGATGGTAGTAAAAGATGACTATTCATTGAAATTACCACCAACATAGTGCAGCAAGCCCACGGGGTCCTATAGAGACAACGTGTAAAATTTTAAATGGGGTAAAAATGGGCTCGGTGTCTGCACTCAGGCCAATTACTCTCCCAAAGATGAGCTCTGCTTGTCCTTTTATGACTGGGCTGCTTTACAAATACTATCTGGCAGAATGACTTAAACAGGGGGACTCTTTGGTGTGCACAGTCTCTATCTCTAACACCCGTGTAATGTAAGCAATTTTAACAGAAATAGACCTGTAAGAAAAGAGATGGCTTGAAATGTGAAGTGCGGAGCTAATCCAGGCGCGTGGAGAGACTCAACGTCAGCCAACATTTCTAGTTTAGCCTTAGCATTTGGCCCCTTGCAATGGCGATACTACACATTTCTGCTCTCTCAGCTAAAACAAAGGTCAGACGGTACACGAATAAGGCAGAAATGCCAATTCAAAAGGAGGCGGGACGTGAAAGACACGCATTTGCTTCTGTTAGCTATTACGTTTACTTTGTGGCAGCTTTAGCTGGGTGAGCACTGACTTGAGAATTCATGAGCCTTTGTCATTTGAGCCAATAGCAAACAAGAAGGCTGGACTGTGGTCTCGAGTCAGTAAAAAATAGATAATCTGTAGCTCCTTCTTTATGAAAAGATTTTATACAAGAAATATAAAAATTTAACAATGATTAATTATGCTGTTACACTGTTTGAACACCAGAGGTCTCAATCTGTACAGCCCATAGAGTTCAATTATATAGAGAGATTGCTAGGTGCGAGAGCTCCAAATCACAATGACCAACATGTAGTGTAGGTTATGTGGTTACCTGGCTGTGGTATAGCAGATAAAAAGAGCTCTTCAGTAGGTTTTAAATAACATCAGCTATCTCAGCGCCACCAAATCTACAGTTCCCATGCAAGAGGCAGTGGAAAACGGGCATTTTAGCCAACTTTGGAGCTCTATTTTCAGTTAAAATGACACCTAGGAAACTCCTACAGAGTTCAGTCGATCGATTTTTGCCAGGTCAAAGATTTTTGGGAGAATTTATGAATGTATTAATTTCTTTAAAAAAAAAAAGGTAAACATATAGTACATTTTGTTTACAATATTAAACATCTGTAGTTGTTTTTGATTTGTTTAGTTTAATACGGACAAATATGCACATAGTTTAACACTTTATAATTTAGAAATAAGAGTCTTTAGATTTTGTACAAAATATTCTGAGATGGAATCACGAAGCCAGGATCATCAATTGAATCGAATCGTGACTGGAGTGTATCTTTACACCCCTAGTTACAAGTATAGCAACATATTTAATCGAATGCTCTGTATGTCGTTTTCTGCACCAGCAGAATTTAACCACGCCCACCTCTACTACACTACACTATATATACAAGCTTGACATGTAAAAAAAAAAAACCCTAATTATTCCATTTTTATACATAATTGACCTTATTTAAATGGGTATTTACACATGAAATTTGGTATTCCTGACAATCCAGTAAAGCCTGGGGAGTTTGTATCCTACTCCTGCTCCTGAGTGTGTGCAATTTTCTGAAAAAGAAAAATAATTAATGTAAACCTTGACTTCACATATAACGTGCATGGATTAATACACTTTTATATATTGAATATACTGTCAAAAAATTTTTATCCAGGAAGTTTCTGGCCACAGCCAACATTCACACGTGTGCACAATGGTGATGAAAAAAAATGAAAGGGTTTTGCAAAATAATGCATGATCAAGCATTATGTCCAACAGTGTGAATTAGCTGCCCCTGAGACCCCTAATAACCCCCAGGACCTGCTGTATTGAATTCAAGTGACTTCCATTTTTCAGTCTGACCTTCCTTATCATTCCAGCGTAATACTGTATTACACATATGCTCGCACACACACGCTCACACACCCGCAGAAACAATGAGAAAAGAAAGAAGAGTACAAAATTACACACAGAGGGGAAAAAAGGGAACACTATCAGCTGTCTCCATGCGTCTACACTGAGTGGGAAGGCATGTTAATTACAAGCACAAGGCGTAACAGGAGCTCAGAAGAAAAACGAGACATTCACAGCATCAAGGCCTGGACTGCTAAATGGCAAGCCAAGTAATCAGACATATTGAAGCTGATTAATAGAGAAGAAATCCTGGGCTCAGACTTTGACCACAGAATCCAAAATGTATTACATCTAACCTTGGAAGAGGAAGAGAAAGGAAGGGAAAACTCTTTACTTTGGGAGATTTAGGCTCTGTCCACATGTTTACAGATATTTTATAAAACATAGTTTTTTCTTTGCATTTTGCTTCCGAAGCTTTCTAAAAATGGCCTCAAACGAGGAGTGTTTTCACAAAGATTGGGAAAATGTACGTTTTTTGAAAACGCTGATACAGCGTAATTTCTTATTTGATTACGTGTTTGATCCAATCACACTCTGAATGGAGATTTTGAATTAGACCCAAATGAATGCTTCGTATTCAAGAGTAACATTAAACCCTCAGTCAGTCCACATAGTATGAATCCTTGTATTTGCTTTAAAATGTTTGTTGCTTATCCACATTTTGCCTTCTCTGCCACTCAACGTGCAGCTTTGAATTTTTTTCTTGACGCGTAAGAGTTTACGAGGTATTCTCGCCACCGATTGGGCTAGTGTGAGTGTTTTCAAAATGAAGATATTTTCATGACATGTTCACGCCACCATGTCTAATGAACAGCCCCAAAATCCCACCACACCATCTTTCTCAGCTAACACACTCGCATCCCAAATCCTTCCTGAAACCAAACCGAGTGTGTCGTTTCTCTCACACACCTCCTTCTTAATCCAATCCTCATACCAAACACTGCTTCCTGACCTCGTCTCAGCTGCGTCTCTTCCTCTCGAGGTATAATCTGCAGGTTCAGATCCTGGTAAGTCTGCCAAACAAAGATCTAACCACTAAACACTTCACAAGAGCTTAATACTTTATTAGCACTGAAGGTCAGATGAATTACAGCAGACATGACGACAAGGAACTTGAAGAAACGTGCCTAACGTCTTACAGAAACGAGCGGCTAATCCAACACCAGCTTCAGCTACAGGGGTTAAATACCCTTCAAAAGACCTTTTACGAACCATTTCTTAGTAAATGATCAACACATCTAAGGCAAATGTTGATATTCCTGATGGTTTTGTGTCATTTACACTATTACTAGCTCTTTACATTATTTATAAGAAAGATAGCAACGTTCTACCTAGCTACATTGCTAGCTTCAATAATTACAGGCTGAAATATAATAGTTTATGCTAGTCTATGCTCAAAAATCATATTTCCCAGTTGCCTAGCAACTATGTTTTTTGGGCACTTGAACAACGAGTGTATTGTTTTTGTCAAAGAACAAATTAACAAAATAGGAACTTAGCAGTTTTGGAACTTTTCTACAAAGCTACAAAGTTCTTAGATAAGTTCCTGTTCGGTGTTTCCACAACACTGGTTCATGATTGGGAGATAACCAGTGATATAGGTAGTCTTTAAAAGGTGTGAACCATGTTTTAAGAATACCATTCAATTATTATACCATAAAATAGGTGATAAAAACTAGTTTTCAATGTCACAAGAGCTTAAATGAACTACCTAATACCTTCACCTTTCCTTGTTTCCTCTTTCTTCAGCTTTAATGATAATATTAAAATATCTTCCTTATTCTCTTCTGGTGAAGATATACTGTATGATTACAGCCATTAAACCAGCAAAATTAAAACTAACATCTTCTTATAGTCATTAAATAATTGGGAAAAATAATGTTTTGGTGATCCATTTCACTTCAAGAGTTCTAAGTGCATTTAGCAACCATCTGCTGCTCCGTGTTTTGTTAATTTAGCAAGCTTAGCTTAACCTTATCTTGCTATGCTAACAGCTAGCTAGCCAGAAAAATAAGTTTAAGGCATCGTTAACTCATTTATAAGACAAGTGGAAATCATATTAAACAGGGTGAAGGATTGAAAACTGTACAACTGTGATAATCAATAATTAAATCATATTATTAATCATATTAAAGGGGAGTCATGCTAGGTGTGTTGTGTTAGCATAGCAAGTGTGATTTATGTATAAGTATTTTGTTTAGTTTTTTTATGAAGATTGTAAGAAATAGGTGACATTTGCACGGTACGAAATAATAGATGAGGTCCACTTACAAATCACTTAAACTGCAACGCTGTAGAAGTTTATACTGATGGGAGAAGAAAACTTTTCTAAAGTATAGAAATTTAAGAGAACTATCCTGCTTTTAATACTCTTCATGCTCACCAAAGCTGTAAAGTACCGCAGCTTGCCAATCAAAGGTCACTGGGTGCACGTTTACTTAACAAGGTCCAGGTGGAACAAGGCTTAATTAGGTCATGGGTAAAAAGTGTGTGTGTGTGTGTGTGTGTGTGTTTTGCAGTTGCAGACAGACTGTATCATCACAGAACCAATCAGACTGAGCGTCTCCTCTCACACTAGACGCACACATTTATTTTGATTATAATATTTTTAAATTTCAAAGGGTCTCTGCGGTGCGACCTTGATGTCTAAATCATCACTCGAGACTTCACCAACACACAGAGAATGAATGAAGACTGATCTATATGCAAAATGACAGCGTGAACCATGCACCAGACAGCAAGTCAAATGATCCATTTTTCCTACAATTGGACATGAGGAAATGTACAAATTGCCACACCGGGGCTCGCTAGTTAACCTGATATCTCTGCTTTCAGAGGAAAAAACACTGCCTTGGTCTCACACAGCCTGAGACGCTGCAAAGCCGTGGAGGCAAACTGGAGTTCTGTCCATCAGCAGGACATCAGGCATGATGGATATGGAATCTGTTCTGGGAAAATAATCAACAGTGTAGTGGTGTGATGCAGCCCAATGAGAAGCGTGTCCCAACGTTTTCGCAACAATTGCACTGCTCATTAAAGCGGCCGGATCGCCCTTCTCAGAACCCAGTGCGTTGTTTTTGTTTTCGAAAGCACGTGACCGCTACTTGCTAGCTCTCTGTACTGCAAAATCTCTGCAAAGTCACTATTAGTGATCCTTTCGAAACCCATCTCGAACTTTTCCTTCACCTACGCGTCATACATGGAAGCTTTGAACAAAATACGCCTTATCTGTTCTTTCCTTCTCAGCTGCCTGCGAGACGGCCGAGGCCGGTTCGAGTCCATTACAAATGGAATAACCGTACAAAAACAGAATGGGTCATTCAAAAGTGTTTAAAATATAGGTACTTTGAAAAAATATCTTCAATTTAGTGTTACAATTTAAGATCTCGATAGCGAAGATAGCGATGACATTGGAAATAGTCACTCACTACTTGGCAGAGAGGATTCTGGGAAGGGTGAGCCAGTCCCTTTAATCAAAGAAAATAACTTTTATCCATTTATAGTTACATGGTATGTCAAAGAAACAAGTTGTCACTTACATTATAGCGGTGACTTTACAGTTTCTAGTGGTTGTAATGGGCTTTAGATCTTTAAATCTTAAAAAATTAACTTTATCTTTAAACTCATTATCAACATTGAATTTTCAGTGGGTGCTCTTGTTTTGGGGCAATGGTGGATCAATGGCTAAGGCTCTGGGTTGCTAATCAGAAGGTCAGAGGGTCAAATCCCAGCACAACCAAGTAGGGCCCTTGAGCAAGGCCCTTAACCCTCTTTGCTCCAGGGGCACTGTGTCATGCCTGACCCTGCACTCTGACCCCAGCTTCCTTACATGCTGCAGATATAAAGCAAAGAATTTTTCTGTGCTGTATTGTGTATATGTAACAAATAAAGCCTTCTTTTTTTTTTTTTGCAAGTAACCTGGTTGAGTTGTTTTTAAGTATATAATTAAAAGAGGTTAACTAGTAGCCACGAGGACAAGCTAATGATTTACGTAAAACAAAATGTAAATGAAATTTTACTTTCAGTCTGTAGTTGTAAGTAACATGGTTGTAGTTTTTAAAGTTGCAGTCAGTATAATTGAAAATAAAGAAACAAGAATGAGAGTACTTTATTTTCTTCTTCACATGATCTTCAGGAAATTTGGCTGACGCAACATCCTGGTGAAAATGTGGAACCTGTGGAAATATTTCAGAGGTGTGAGAGTGTTCAGGTAAAAGGGTTGACTGGGTTGAATTTTTTATAACTTATAATGGGCGACTTGTGGAAAAGGATGTTCCATGTTTCATGTATTTCAATCATTACATTTGACGGTGTAGTTACAGTGAACTGGGACATGCAGAAATGTCTGTTTTCAGGCAAAACATGCTGTAGATTTTGTAGGTTTTATTAAAAGTTGAAGTTATTTCTTTGAAACATGCACAGAAGATGTTGCGAAGTAAACTTTACCTCTGCTACAATGTCTTCCACCTTTAAAAAACTTAAGGATGTAACCAAAAATGTTTGGTCTAAAGAGATACAAATGCAGACATGAATAGGAGGTGCACTAAGTGTTATTTTTAGATATTATTTCTGGTTAGAAAACATGCCAGAAAGGTTTTGAGGGAATCTGGCTGAGATTGCACTGGGATTGGGATCGAGCGAGACACTGTAAAAAAGTAATGCAAGTGGAATGATTTGTATTTTGATGCAAGTGGTCAGATATGAAGCTTTCCAGACAAACACAGGACACATTGAGTAACATGAGCATATAGCACTGCGCTTTGCATTTCCAATATCCTTAGTAACTGCCTGGTTTGGGAAATTGTGGTTTATTTATATATATTTTAGAAAATAGAACCAGTGAAATTTGTTGGAAAATATCAAGAGGAGGTACAATAATAAGGATAAAAAAACAAAGCAGTTGCTCACCACTAGTCATTACAATTCACAAGTCATCACAATTATGAACTCAGGCGATATAGCAGAGGTTGAGGTACAGTCAGAGTTGCCATTTATAACCATGAATAGTAAAATTAGGCCACGCCCACTTTGGGTTTAAATCCAAAGTCAGATAAGTACTGAATCACTAAACAAATACAAATACAGATAGTCATCGAGTTGTACCTGATTATACATATATCACAAATGTCACCTCTGTAAAACCATTTTTTTTAATATCAATACAAATCATAATTTCTGTCAGTGACTGTAACTAGGAGCAGAATTTGAGGCAACACAAAGTACAGCAGTAGTTCCACTCTGATTCTGACCATATTATTTCAATTTATTTCCTCTGATGGAGTTCATTTGGATCAGAACGAAACACCTGTATACCATACCATCCTACATACTTTCTCAGACGCTAAACACTGCCAGTCTGTACTGTAGTGAGTGTGAGTTGGGAGATGAATTTGAACTCTTGTACTCGTCGTAGAACCTTACAATAGAGGGTTTCCCTTTTTGATAAAGAAGCGCCAGCCATTATCTACCAAAGAACCCTTGAGAACCATTTTTTTCTAACCATCAACTGATCAACTGCTTGTTTAAATAAATATAAAGTTGTATGACTGTTATTTTGTTTTTTGAATCACTGAATAATGCCATTATCTCAGCAGGATCCAGAAAAGCTCCCCTGATATTTTGGTGGACTGCATTTACTCAATTAAATGGTTAAGACTTGGTTTGGTTTATTTCCATTCGTGCGCTGAGCGCCAAACTTGCGCCTCTTTCTCAGGAGCCACAGCACTCTAATCAGGGAAATAATTAGGTTTAATAAAATCATCCATTTGTCCTGAAACCTCCATCAGGCTGGATAAGTTATGAGGATGCAGAGATGCATTTATACAGGCATTAAATCAGCCTCCATCATCAATCTTCTGGGAAGTACAATAAAGGAAAATATCAGCCTGTGGAAACATGAGGTGGGTGAAATTATGGATGGCAAAAAGTGCCAGATGGAGGCAATTTTTCTGCGCTAATTTCCAGACTACATATAAGCTGCCAACATGGGACGAGGTAATGGGGCACCAGTGCCAGTTTAGGAGAATGAAGCTCAGTGCTAAGCTTAATGGAAATGCAGACCTACCTTATAATTGAACGATTTTAACCCCGCCTTATTTTATCACTGATTAGTAATAGTTGCCATCTTTCATGACATCATTGTTTCCTCTGGACATATTTTAAATGTGTAGGTTGAGATAAATAAATGCCACGATCAACAGACACTACAACTAAAGAACTAACTCTTAACACAAATGTGACTCGTTCCATCTGCTTCTTAAGTAAAGAATAAAACACATGATGGCATGCGGTTATAGGAAAATCATCAATGCTATTACTGTTACCACCCTGTTCCAATAAAAACACCAAAGTGCTTTATTTGTCTTAACCACAGCAATTTGACAATACAAGCAATTTTTTTATTTATTAAACAATTTTTATACCTTTTTATAGTAGCGTTTAATTTCGTGGAATGTCCTTAAAAAAGTTTCTCTTCGCAATTACGTTAAAGCAGCTATAAACTGTTGTTACCTCATCAGGTTGCCAAGAAACCACAAAACTCCTCTGTCCTATATATTTCCCAGTGTTAATAAACATAAACAATTCAGCTTTAATGCTTACAATTATTACAGAAACGATAACGTATTCGAACTAGCGCATTAATATAAACCTGCACCACTGTCAGAGCTGCTGTAAGACGAAATAAATCAACACCTTCTGACCAATCAGAAACAAGAATTCACCAGTGCTGTGGAATAGGTTGTATAATATATAGTCATGTGTAAAAATAGTGCTATAAAATGCCCTAGATAAATGTTAGCTAGCTAGCATGTCTTTGCTAGTTGTTAGCTAAAACTAGTGTTTAATAGAGCTTACTACAAAGCTAGCTACAGCTACAAAGCTAGCAGTTTATCCCAGTTTAATCTGAGAGCGGTAGCGTTTGGCTTCAGCCTTTTCTTGTTTTTACCATCATCGGTTTGGTTGTCAGTTTCATTCTGTTGTAATATTGGATTCTACCTAAAACCTTTCCTTTTCACCAAAACTGAGCTGTTTTTCCCCCCAGAAACTTGGAGGCATAGAATGAGCCACTAATGACTTTTATATTGTAATTACAGCCAGCAAAGAAGTCAGTTATTCTAAAATTCAAGTATACACTGTGCATAACACTTTTCAAGGTTAAAAATGTCTTTTGTTCTTTATCTACATGAGTGAAGTTGGGAGGATAAATGAAGGTGTATAAGTTGAATTTACCCTTAGTAGACTTTTTTTTTTCCAAGGGCACGATATTATTAATAAATGCAATGACAGAGTTTCTCCGAGACCAAGTCAAAGTCCCTGGAAGTCCTTTCTCCGCGCTTAAGCCTCATGATACTGTATTTATCTTTATCTTTCTGTACTTAATCTCTCAGGACGAGTGTACACAGGACACTCAGGACTAACTGCATAAATCAAGCGGTGATGTGCGTGAGCAGACTGACTCAGGTGTTTATCTGGTCTCGTTGTGGATACATGACCTCTGACCTCTGTTTATGGGCAGGATGATGAGGCTGGGAATAATGAGTGCGAGACAAGCAGTGGAAGGATAAACAGAGTACACTTGTATCGAATGGTCAAGAGGAAAAGGCCAGGGAGAAGATGAGTCATTATACAGCTATTTCCCTTACTGCAACACACTCATCGTGGGCTCGTCAGAGTGCACACACACACACACACACACACACACAAACACACCTAGGATTTAAACACAAGGGGCAGTGGCTGGCTCCAAACCAGAAAACCAAAATGTGACCGGATACAAACACATACAAAATGTAATCCTTTACACACACTCACATGCAAAAGGATCCTCTTTCTCATCTCGGATAGATTCCCCCCTCAGCTCAGAGTGCACTACGAGCAGCGCAGGGTCTCTGGCGAGCCAGGGGAAGCGATGTGTGGGGTCTCGCGTGCAGTGCTTGGCCTGCTTATTGATTTTCAAGCATGAAGCAGGAATATTGTGCAGGGTTTACTCTGCGCTGCTTGCCAACAGTTCCCTCAGCCTCCTCCCATTTCAGTCCAGGATCGTTTGCCTGCTTCTCCCTGAAAGCAGCCGCAAGCGGAAGAGTTAACCTCCAGAGGCTTTTTGACTGACAGCGGCGTGCACTGGAGCGCTCATACCCGGGCACCGCCAGTACATAAATACATAACCGAATACATAACCACGCAAAGTAGACGAGAATTCAATTCACTGTAATGAAATTCCACCATCTGATATGCTCTTTTGCTATATTGAATACATTTTCCTCCCATCTTCTTCTTCTCTCTGTCTTCCCACAAGGGGCTTCAAACAAACAAACACGCAAACACACCAAGCGCACTTTGTTAGCAACATGTTCGGGTAGGAAATACATCAAGGCAAGAAAAGCACTGGAACGCCGAGGTTCTGATGTCAGGCTAATGAAAGCCGGTGTTTTTGGCATGCAAGTGGACGCAGATGTGAATTAAGAGCCCGGTTTTGATTTGTGTACAGTCTGACGCAGCACTCAACCTACAGTACAGCTGCACAGAGAGGGGCTTCTGGGCCTGGGAATATTTGAAAACATCTTTTCAGCTCGGCTTGAAAGAGTCCAAATCTAAATCAGTTACATTTTCAGCTGCGAAAATTATTCCGCGTTCCCAACGGACAAACACACAGTCATTTTTTTTCCTGCTGTTTGTGGCCTTTGATAAAAAAAGGATTTTCATTTGACCATAATTTGTCCAAGATGCTTCCCTTTGCATGTATTTATGACAGACGGATATATTTAATAAAGCCGGTTTGTTCAATTAGAGCAGTCCTAAGATTATTACTTGTCACACTGTACAAGATGATCCCAATAAAATCTTGGTTGAATTCTGTAACAGACTGTACAGTAATGTGTGCTCTCAGTGTCAGGTTATTCAATGACAATCCTCTGACAATAGAGTTGTGATTAAAGAAAGAAAACTACTGCATTCTGTTCATCATAAATCTGTGTGATCTGGAAAACAGGCTCGCATAAACACAAACATTCTTCAAAGTGAGCTTGTTTCGTTTATGTTTCTTCATCACTGCTATTATACAGTATTTATTGTGTCTGTATCTTTCCCATGAGTTTTGTGCCATCCTATACCATCCTACTTATAATCCTATACCATCACTTTAACACTTTAATCCAAAGTTAGGAAAAAACTTTAATCCAAAAGTGTTAAGAGATATTAATCCAAAATTTCTCACACTGCTAGAACGTTGTCATTTTCGGTCTTTGGATGCACTGGCACTAAATCGGATTTTCAATAACGTGAGTATGTCACATGCATTTTAAGACCTCCAATATTAACTTCCAGCCAAAGAGCTATTTTACCATGAGCGATTTTCATCTGCATACACGTGGGGCTGAAGATCACACAGCGTAAACCTGGCTTTACTTCAGGTACAGCTGTAAATAAAAAGTCAGACTTATCTACAGGCTTATATTGTTAACTGAGAAGTCAGAGTTGAACTACGAATCAGGACTCGATCGATTTGTAATTCTCTGACTTCTCTTTTCCCGCATTATTTTGTCCCATTGTTAAAATAGTCTCCTGACCGGTGTCTCAGAAATGTGTTTGCCTTGTCTTTGAGAGATGAAAAATAGGAAAAATGTGGTGTCAGGAGGGCGTCTAACAAGGCAGCGAGGCATCAAGGATCATTCAAAACTGACCGAACTCTCACTTCCTGTCTTCTAAGATGCCTTAAAATCATCCACAGTTGATATGGTATCATTGATGCATCATGGATGCTGCCTATTACCCATAAATCTGTCCAGCAGCTCCCTTAAACAATGGGAAAAAATTCACAGAAACGTAAACTTGCGTACACATATACGTTTTTTTTGGGTTTTTTTTACGAACAACGAACAACACCTTCAGTCAAAAGTCCTGCTTATAAGACACCTGTCTATGATGTCATCAAGGTAACAAGGCAGCAGCCTTCTGTTCTCAATGCAGCCCAGGACTCAAGGGAGAAAAACTGACTGTGCTATCTGGGTGGGAGGAGCATACGCTCTTTCCTGTCAATCACTGCAACTGTAGCCAATTGCAGGCATCTGTGAGTTCATGTATGCGGAAGAGGGTGGATAGCGTTTTCCTCCGCGTGTGTTATGCTGTAAGAGCAACAGTTTAAAAACATACAGATACTATCTATCTATCTATCTATCTATACATGTTTGAACATATGCATAAGCATATCATAACTCTTAAATATTGCATTGCAAAATGGACAAATGCCTCCGCAGATTACCCATCCCCATCATCGCTCTGGCAACAGCAACATCATGTTGAAAGCCAGCTTAATGTTCAAGAATAGTGGACGGCTTCTTAAAACCTTCCTCAGGGCCAAACATGAAAGCAACACAAAAGAAAACAGACCACTGAAAGAACCTGCTGAAAAATGGATGTAAGGTTCCTCAGATACCAGGGGCCAGGAATAACACTGCTCAGCTCACTGAGAGTGGAAAAAATATAACAACCCAAAAAAAAAAGTCTCATATTCATACATCAGCATGCACTTCAAAGTGCCAGCAGCCACTGTGGGCTGTAAGTGTCCACACACACACACACACACACGTCACACTGAGACGGTGAGACGGTGCTGAAGTTCGACAGACACTCTGACGGCCGCTCATTGGCTGTAATTAAACAAAATAAAAGACTTTTATTGATTTGTACTAGCATTATAGTTTTGTTATTCATGCGCTGATTTGGGTTTGACACTCCAGGTTTGCGCTGTATGTTTATTTTTTGAGTGCAAAAGTTTGTGCACCCTTAGTTACATTAACATTATGAATCCAACCAACCAAGACATCAAATGTAAGTTAAACTTGCTACATGACAAAAAGTAGCTAGGAAGTCTTGCCTAAAATATGAGTAGTGAAATAACCGAATGATAATTCTGAATGTAATGTTTCTGCTGTCGTTAGTAAGCATCTTGCAAACACTTGTTTCTGTGGTCTGTCCGGCATTATTTACTTCTGAGAGACAGTATTAGCTGTATGCACAGCTGCTAAAGCTACCTAGTTAAACACACATTAAATAACTTGCAAATCTGTTTGAAAATTGGTTGTTGATTTACCTGTAAACCTGTTGATTTAGCTGTAAACTCATCGGCACTAGCGATCTCTGTTACTTCCTTCCAAGTTTAATTTTTCTCCACAATATCTCTATATACATTTAATGAGAGGTCGTATATGACAAAGCCACGGTTAGCCAAGTCGTACTTCCATTTTTGTGAGTCAAAGAGTAAATGGGACCTAATTGTAAATAGGAGGTAATGTTGTGAGGAGGGAAGTGGAGAAACATCCGGCCACATGTGACATAGGATACGGCTGAGGAATCATTCGATCCAAATGTTTGGATTTCGATCACTTGTCTTTTTTTTATGTAAGTTTGGGCTACAATATTTTGAGCTTACTAACAATGAACTCTTAACATTATATGCAGAATTGTTTTTTTTTGTAAGTAATGGGTAAAATAGAGGCTCATTCTCCCACCTAGAGACCAAACATTTGAGCTAACAAAGATAACTGAACAATAATCTAAGGCTAGGCTGCTGGTTTTCGATCATCATTAAACATACACAGGATTATATTTTGCAGACAATGTATTAAGTAGAGGCATATTTTTCTATTTTTTAACCAGAAACCAAACTTTTGTACTCCTTTTAAAAGAAAGCCTTTTTTTTTGTCTCCACTGAATCCAGATACGTCATAGCTGAACTACAATACAGAATTCTGAATAACAAGCATGAGGTGGTCATTTGGAGAGGATTTGATAGGAAAAAGGGAAAAAAAATGATCAAATACACCTGGGTGTACACACACAAACACACACACACACACACACACACCCTCCTAAACCACAAATGGACATGCCAATGTACTCAGTCATGTGGCGTGATGAGTTGGCCTCGGAGGCTAATCACCGTAATTAGCCTGAGAGAACAGAAAACGCCAGCGAGTGTGAATCACCTCCAGAAAAGCAAAAGCTTTATAGTACTCCTTTCACACACACACACACACACACACATGCACATGCACACATGCAGACTGTCTGCTATGGTGCCAACTTAAACAGGTTGCAGGCACGCTGCCCGCTAACCCACCCCTAAACAGAGCCCACGGCAAGACCGTGAACGTTTCGCAATTAGGGTCTGGCCACGGTGCCTACCTTTCCCTCAAGTGCCACAACGCAAGGTACCAGCTGAAGTAAAAAAAAGAAGCAGTCTTTCTTCCACAGCTCTCTCTGCAAGTCTTCTAATTCCTCCAATCATCCAAACCACAACCAAAGGCACCTTTTTCCTCTTTTCTCTTTTCTTTCCTTTTTTTTCTCTTTTGTGTAGAGACGTGTCAGTGGACGTCGCTGTAATTTGGATAAATACGTGGAGCATGTGAGTACAGAAGGATGACTCAAATTCGGGATTGTCTTACAATTACTATTCTTACGTGCAAGATAACACTGTGACGCAAGCGAATAAACGAACAGCAATTAATTGTGGGATGCTAAAGTGATACTTGATATATCTGGTGGTCTTCTGTGTTAAGAAACAAGTCTTTAGTCTTACAGTGTCACAGGGATTGGTCTTGCGTGAGTTTGTGTAATAAATACAGCTGAAATAAATGCCTTCCAAGCCAAGATTCTGCAATGGAGAAAAAAAAATCACATGAAAATGAATGAATGATGTGTAATAAATCACAAGTGAAAATAAGTGAATCCAAAGTGTATTTTAAAAAGTGAAAATAAACTAATCCAAAGTCAAAGTCAACTTTATTATCATTCTGCATATTGTACAACAAAATAAGGTAACTATATGTGTTTTTAAAGGTGATTTTCCATGGGGGAAAAAATTATATTTGGAAATAAATGAAATGAAATGAAATGTGAAAAAATCACAAGTGAGAAATAAAATGTCGAAAAAATCAAATTAAGCTAAACAAAAAAAAAAATCACATCTGAATGAATTGCAAGTGTAAATAAATGAATCATATTTTTTAAATAACATGAAAATGAATGATTAAATTAAATGAAAAATTTAAAATGCATGATTGAAACGTGTTTTTATGAAATCACATCACAAATAAATGAATCAATGAAAAATCATGTAAAAATAAATGATTCATGTGGAAAAAAATGGCGTTACCGTAAATGTATCGTGTGGAAGAAACATCGTTGACAAGGATTGAAAAAATTCACGTGAAAATAAATGTTTACAAAAAATCATGTGAAATGAATGAATTATTTTATTCACATTAAAAACAATTCATCATGTGACTCACAAAGGAAAACAAATGAATTATGTTAAAAAAATCACGTGGCAATAAATGACTCGTTTGAAATGAAGCGTGTGAAAAAATTCACAGCGGCTTTTTTTTTTTCTCATAAAATTGCCAAATGAATCAAAAACAAAAGTCATGTGAAAATATGTGATCATTAATCATGGTCAAAAATCCATGTCAAAGTAAACGAATCATGTGTAAAAAAAAAAAAAAAAAAAAATCATCTTAAAGTAAATGAATCATGAATCAAGACTCAGTGAAAATAAATGAATTGTATGGGTGGCTGCGGGAAAAGCATATGAAAATAAAATCACATAAAAAAAATACCATGTCTAAAAACGACACGTGTGACTCGTGTGTGATTATTGACGTGTGAACGGTGTGACTTTCCTGTAAGGTTTATCAGTTGTGAGAGATGAAGATGGCTCTGATTACAGCTCGACCACATGAATGCAGTGTTTCATGTCTTTGGTCTCTTCAGCACTCGAATGAATGGTAATTATTACACACACACAAACACACACACACACACACACACACACAGGATCCTGAATCCAGATCCAGAATTCCACACGTCGTCTGTTCACGTGTGTTCAGGAATTCTGCTGCGTTCAGGTTTAGGAGGTGTGTGGAAATGACCTCTGCCATACCAGCTGCTCGGCCAGACTCCGCTGTCTGTGTGTGTGTGTGTGTGTGTGTGTGTGTGTGTTTGTGTGTGTGTGTGTGTGTGTGTGTGTGAGTCAGTGTTTATTCGTCAGTGCCAGCAGCGCTGGGTCTTGTTGCTCCCCATGTGTTGTAGGTGGGCTAAGAGGGGAGGCAGAACAATGCGAATCAAGAGCAATTACATTTCCAGTGAAAGGGGCTTTTTTTTTTTTTCCAAATTTGCCTCAAATCAAAGGGCTGCGTCAATGGACAACACAAGCAGCCACTTTGATGCATTACAGAGTACGCTGCCCACAACCACTTTTATTTATTTATTCTTTTTGGTAACAAAGTTGTATTTTTCATGAGAGTAAAACCATGCAACCCTCAAGGAGAAATATATTCTTTCCCTCAGAACCGGTTTGGGTAAACATGGCAAGTAAAGTGTAGCCGAGTTTTCGCCATGTTACATTTAACAAATTAAATGCTCGAAATTGGGATACTTAAGAGGCTTCCAGTGTGAGTCACCCCTCGAGACGCAGCAGTGTGTCCGGCGTGAAGACGATTCTTCACCTCAGGCAGTGTGTGTGTGTGTGTGTGTGTGTGTGTGTGTTTTTTCCTCTCGCTTTGTTAACACAACATGGCTTTCGCTAGGGATTTGACTCTGTAAAGAAATCCTAGTTGCGTTACGTAAATAACAGGATTGCAGACACAATAGAGTGGACCTTCCTGATGAAAGGAAATATTTCCATAGTGCTTTCTATGAAGGCCATATGTATAACCACCTATAACCTGTTATAATACATTCATACTCATTTTACTGACGTTATAACCATTCCGTAGTAAGATGCATTACTTTATAACTCATTTATAAATTGTAAAACAGAATGCATTGTCTTATAAGCTGCATTTATAACACATTTTACTATGACCAAATTCATTCTCTCTGGAATCATTCATTTGTTGCTAGAACTTTCTACGAAGGCCGTAGATGTTGTGACAGTATGACGACTATAACGTCTTACAAAGTATTCATAACGTTATAGACATTGTTATAAATACATAATTAAAGGCGTTATATTTTTACAGCATTGTTTATAATGCTTTTATGAAAGAAAAAAAAAGAAAAAGTAGTGCTTATAACACATTATATCACCATTACATCTTGTATAACGTACTATGCAAAAAGCTATGGGCTTAGGGATATAAAGTATTATTAACAATATTTATAATGAGTTAGCAATTTGTTAATGCATTATAACCATTGCTATAAACTGTTCGTATATAGTTATAACAATATTTACAGTATAATGGCTTATGTTATGGATGTATTCGTAACTCTGTATGTTTATAACCTTCATAGACAGTGTTATGCAGGAAGGCGCTCAGTGTTGCCATTGTTGCATAATACAGCTACATCTTATGGTGTATAATACCTTGTTAATGCTTTATACCATGATATGAGTACGCTCATGGCTCATTATAACTATGAGCTTCAACACTGAGGCTGAATCCCTAACAGATTCACGCTTCTCTGTAAAAGTGCACTACACAGGGTAGAATATAAAGGCTTCTACACACTAACTAGTGCACTACATGATGTGAATTAATACACATTTATGATCCAGCCAACAGCTTAGATCCCAACAAGATTCTTTGGTGAAAGGTTCTACCTGGAACCCTACAGCAACCATGTTATGATTCTACAAACCCTTAATTATTCAATCGACGTTTAAAGAATCCTCCAGAACCATTTCCGTAGGTACCGAGTACGAAAGCTAAATTTGACATGGCAGGTTTTTTATATTGGGAAGAAAATAATAAAGGGTTTTTAAAAGGCTGTATACTATTAATTATCCACAAGAACTCTTCTAGAACCCTTCTTTTCTAAGAGCTTTTACCTAACAAGCTTGGTTAAAATTTTAAATGACAGGTTTCAGAAATAAATTACCAATTATTTGGGGTAACCTTGTTAACATTTACATCCTCAGGGGGAAAAGGTTCTTCTTGGGTTCTTTATGCGTTTTTGTGTAATTAAGGGATCTTAGCTGTCCAAAAAGGTTTTATTAGGTACTTTTCTGGGGGGATAACCTTTTGTCGTAGGGTTCTACAGAGAACCTTCTAACAGGGACAAAGAACAGATAAGAGTCCAAAGGTTTTTTTTTTTGTATTTCTGAGTGTGAAAGAAACACAGCAGAGATTTGTTTTTACATTATTATGAATATTTTGCACCAATTCGGTATAATCTCTACTGCAGATACATATTTAATAGAAGTTTATTTATTTTCATAAAAAAAATTTGTTGGTTTTTGTTTCATTTCAACAAAAATGAAAGCAACTGAGTGATTTTAATAGTTTAAAAGAAATCATATGCAAATTATTCTTTTTGATATAAAAAGAAAATCTGCATATCCATCTCCTTTGTCACATTTTTGTACATGTAAGGTACTTTGAGGTTTTTTTCATGTAGGAGTCACCTGACCAGCACAGAACTATGGATATTGGTGCTAAAATTTCTACTCAGGTTTCCTTCTTATCGAGTCTAAGTATTGTATCGAATGAAAGTTGGAAAGTTACTATGCAGATTTTAACTAGCAGGAAGTGAAATTGCGTGATTTCTTGCATGAGATCATAAAGCTATATATCAAACTTGACTTTAAGTTTAAATGCATCTATTATTTTTATCTGTTTTGTTTTGCTGCTTTTTCATTCATCTTAATGGAGCCAATCTTCACAACCAACACATCTGAAGTGAATTCTTTGGATTAACATTTAAAACCGTACGTTGTGGTGTGATTCTTGTTTAACAGTGAGAGCCAATAAGCTTTAAGCACCTTCCCTAATTCACCTCTATAATTAATGGACTATGAAGTGTTCATTCCAGCTTACTTCTACAAAAAACATCTGCTGGCTGATTAATCCCCGTATCAAATCGAGCCTAACAAAGAAATGAGCTTGAGCTTTTAAACTTGCCATTTCGGTCTAATACATGGCCCATTACCAAACGGCCATCCATCACTTGTGTCACTCTGCAGATTTGGAGTGGAGGCTCCATCAGCAGTGCCACGGCTCTCTCGGTCCCCGGTGCCTGCCGTCCATGCCAGGCTAATGTGTTTACCTCAGCGTACGCTCTGGCGGAAAAGCCTCAGCGAGCCTCAAGAGTGGATCGAGCCAAGCTAGATGTATTTCTGCAGTGTCACACTGAAAGATATTTGAAAAGACGCATTTTTCCCCTCTGTTATGGTTCACTGATGAAACCACAAATGAAATGTATTCATCTTGTCCTGCCTTAATATGCATTTGTGATATGTTGTGACATTCTTTACTTTGTTCAACCCCTAAAAATCTCAGCTTACTCTACAGCTATTTATCTTATTCAGTAACTAATAACAGTGAAAATTTGAAGTCCTTGGAGTTTAATAGGTTAAACAACTCTATAATCAGTGTAATTTAATTTTTTTTAAATATCATGAGCCGAGCAAAAGAGCTACAAAAACAGTCCTAAAGACCAAAGTGTGTAAGAAATGAAGTTGTGCTGACATAAAAGGGAATATTTTTATTAAACCTGCTGAAAGTTTGGATCTACTGAAGTCATTAATAATGAGTTCTCCTTAAGTTTTAGTCACCAAGGACTTGAGATAAAAAGGTGACTCACGTTCTGCTGGAAAATGTTCAAGGCTTATCGTTATTGATTGTATAGCGATAGCATTACTGTTATCGTTTCTATTGTGTGATAGCTTTCACGTGGATTTGATACTCTGAAGTTTCGTAAGGAGATGTTGTTGTTTTTTTTTTAACATTTATGGAAGGAGTCTCCAGTGTCAGCGCTTTGCAACAGTCAGAGGTAAATCTGTACCTGTATCTTTCTTTTTTTCCTTTTCTTTTTAATTATTAACTTCAGTAGAAAGAAATAAAGAGAAGCTGGTGTTTGTATAACATTAAATGTAACTATTGATGGATAAAAGTACAACGTGTCTTTTCTTTTATTAATTAAACTGTCATCGCTGGAAAATTCTCTGTTGTAAAAGAGTAAATAAAACACTTCATGATGTGCTGTAATGGGAAAATAATCAACTTCAGGTTGCTAAAAGTAACTCTGCTTCACTTTAGGCCACCACCCATTGTTGATTATTTTCCCATAAGTTCTTGCATTAATATTGCTATAAGAGACATAAACCCCAATTAAAGATTTTTTATCTCAAGTCTTGAAGATTATTTCACACTTACAGTAATTTTGTGTTGCTCATTTAACTTCACTAGCATGTCCAGGTCATGAGGTCACCACTTCCTTTAATCCGCCACGACAACATGCAAATAAACATCACGGATTTTACATAAGGGTCACTTTTACCCAACAAGGCATAGAATACAGATATAAACATGTTTTTACCACATATGAAATAAAGGACGAGTCTCAGAAAGTAAACAGCGTTCACGTGGGCCTTTAATTTGAATGTAATCTCAGGACTTTAGTCGGAATTAAGGAGATTTGAAGAGCAACTGCGGTGTACGCTGATTACTTAATAACACGGTGATAAACACAGCCATAAATCATGCTCCATGACGGACCTTACAATTCAGGGAAAATGGCCCAAAATGAGAGCTTCAGCCTCTTTCATTGTGTCAGTGCGTTAGTTACAAAGTAGGGTGTTAGGCTGTCTTCACGGGTCGCTAATGAGCTCCTGGGCTTCATCTTCAAACGGAGAAGGAACAAACATGAAGTAAACTGTCGAACATCTGCGCACGTTTATTTAGTAAAGCTAACTAAGGCTCTCATTCAACACTTCTGCAATAATAACCGTCTAGCGCAGGCAGGACATTGCGTTTTAATCACAGACGCAGGCCGCTGTGGCTTACTCCGTTTAGCTTTAGTGCTGACGTCCTGCGTAATGTTGTGTAGGAGCTAAATTTGAAGGGCTTGAGAACTTCTGGTGTAGAGGAGACGTATATTGTATATTTGTTGCTCTTTTGTTACAATTAGTGTAGCGACGATTCATGAATGAGAACAATACAGATTGCGGTCAAGAGGAAAGAAGATTTGTTTGGGGACGGGGGAACATATTTGGTTACATGTTTCCTTTTGAACGCAATAATATAGCCTATGTGTCATTATGTAGCCTAAATGGTATCTAAACGTTAGCATTAAGAGGTAGCGTTTAATAACCTCGCTCTCTTTCTGTCTCCCACTGGCTTTTAGCAGGTCATAGCTCTTTTCCTTCCTTGCGTGACTCTGTAATATAAACACACTTAGGGATATGACTCATCACTATTTATCCAATCAATCACAAGACATAAACAGACGCTGGGATCAAGGGTCAATGGTCCGAAGCGTGACCTGATGCTGTAACCTGGTGCTGGTACTTCACATACCTGCACTTCCTTCAATCTCTGGATCAGGATCAGGTCTGAGAAGCAGCGAGAGATCATTAGATCACCTAAAATAAATAAATAAATAAATAAAAATTATTAATAAAAGCAAGATGTGAATTGAAAGATAAAATTTTTTTAACTCTTTATACTCTTAGGACTCCAGGCTTCTCAGTGTAGTGAACAACATGCTTTTTACATAGGACATTAAGGCCATGTCGTTCCCATACACAGCAGAAAGGTGTAGTAAAGTGAAATAAATGTTTATGAATGCACCCTGTGGTCATTTCTTCCTCAGTGTAAAGTTTTCTTGCTAAATTCTCAGACTCAGGCCGTGTTTTAGGAGCGGCGGTGGTGGCGGAAAAGGGGAGGGAAGCGCTTCCCGAGTTGGAGCCCATCTGAAGAGGGGCCAAACATAATCCAGCATCAATCCTGCTCCTGTCAGAGAGCACTCTCGCGGCTTTTCCAGCACCATTGTTATAGAGCAGGCCAACGGAAAGAGGCCTGGAGCAGGTGGAAATAAAAAGCCTTTTGACGGGTTCAGGCTAAGATTCCCCGTGTGCTCCATGTGACATTTACACAAACGGCAGGGAGCAGGCGCAGGCTGTCGACACATCTGTAGACGTGTGTGTGTGTGTGTGTGTGTGAGTGCTTTCGTGATCTTGTGCACACACACGTACTGATATAACGGCAGACACAGACAGATAAAGACGCAAAACTCGTCTCGTCCCAACCTCTGAACCTGCGCTTCATTCCACAAAGTGCTCATTTCTAGTTGCAGGATAATAATAAGAGAACAAGAGATGGTGCATATGTATGTACACCCTTACATGTAAAAAAGAAATCATACGATGTGAAATTCACATATGTTTAAAATACGATTAATTTATATTCATATGTGATTTTTTTTTTAATGATTTGTCTAGTTTCACATATGACTGAAGTGATTTGTTTACTATGTGATTTTTACAGACGATTCTCTTGTTTTCATGTGATTCTTTTTTCCACGTAAATAATTTTTCACCTTTTTTGCACATAGCTTGCTTACAACAAATCATACGTAATTCATCTATGCATTTGTTTCACATGATTCATTTTTACAAGCGGTTTTTCCCCCCAAGTGATTCCTTTACTTGCATGTGATTTTTACATGACTCTTTTATTTCCACGTGATATTTCTTCTTCATGAGTCCATTACCACACATCACACGTGATTTTTCTCGCTGTACTCACTGTATTTTCACGTTAATTTTCCACAATGAGAACTAGTTTTATTCATTGTGATCAGATCTTCATCAAGTCATGTCACGTGTCTTTTTAAGCTGGGACACTTTACACTTTCAGATGATGATGACATGAAATGGATGGGATTTTTCCATAGCTGTAGGTATAGTCTGAGTAAAACCATCACTGTTCATGTACATGCTGTGCGAATGTCATGTAAAGTTAGTTCAGAAATGATCTGAATGTAATTCAACAGCACGTTCCTTGGTGGCTGGACAACATCTGCTAACTCTCAGCCATAAAACTGAAGAGCGTCCTGTTGCCTCTTTGAGTAATATTTACTATGTTTAGCTGTGGTATGTCCTGAAGATCTCAGCTCCTCATCTAGCCTGTTCCCTCTAATTTAGAAAAATAGATCTGGCTCACTGTTGCGCTGTCTTTCTTTCTTTCTCTCTCTCCGTCAACATGGGAAGTGCTGTGCCTTGGCGTGCTCCGTGTTACATGATGCCAGTTTGGTCTGATGCATCACTTGGACCCCCTTCGAAGCAGGAAATGCTCTCAGACCCTTTTTCCCACCCTGGTCTTCCACTGCGGAGAGCGGCCATTACAAACCCCACTTACGTTACATTACCATTTCTGAGGAATTCCTTCTTTTCTGATAGCCACATGGCAAAAGACCGTTTTTTGACATCAGAAAACATATTATGTTGATATTATTCACAGTGATAAAAGTGCATTACAACATTCTGTACCTGTTTAACATACATTTGCCTATTTATTCATTGTAGCATATCATGCATATTTATAATTGAATGCAAAAGTTTGCTCACCCTTATAACAAAATACAGATTCAATCAAGTAGTGTGTTAGGTTTTAAGTTTCACAAAAAACAATGATCCTTCATTTTTAACATAAATTAATTCAAATATGTTAAGTTTTTATGTTATGTTAAACTAATATTTTGAAAAATATATCAAATTAAACCTTTCTGAATGTCTCTGAATGTTTTAAAAGAAAGTTTCTCGCATTATAAACAAGTTTATAAACATTTTAGCATTTTATATCATTTTATGGTTCGCAGTTTTATTGCAGGATGCATCCACGTTTCATTGTTCACTTTCTGGATCTACCTATCAAGCCATCAAACTTTCTTCTCACAGATAATACACCACACCTGCAAACATCTCCAGACATCTCACTGACTCTCCAGTGTGTTCATGTCAAATCTGAGGTTGTTCAATAGGTGGGTTTAAAAATAGTCAAGCTTGGAGAGGAAGACCTTTGGGGACTGAAAACAGGCACTGCACCACGACATCTTCTATTGTTGTGAACTGTTTGGGAATTCTTAATTGCTTTTTCCGAATCGCCTCCCCCGCAGGAAAATCCTCCTTCAGAGGGAGAGAGTGGGGACAAGCCACTGGATTACACAAATACGGAGCGTATGGAGAGCTGGATCCTGCTCTCATCTGCCTCAAATCAGTCTGACCCAAATTAGTCTAACCTGCACCACAGAAGTGCGTAGGCTTCTTCTACTTCTTTTTCTTCATCTCTCTCTCTCCTTCTCTCTCTTTGTCTGCCTTTCTCTCCATCCCTTTGTCTCATCGTTCCCTCATGCCCTTTTCCAGTCTTGTGGCTCACAGTAGATACACGCCTGCAGTGTTGCTCTGCTGATGCCATGGGAAAGGCTGTGTTTTATTGCACAGGGTTGAGACGGCAACAAAACACAAAGTAAAAGTGTCTATCTCAGACTGGGCCTGAAGTCACAGGACTCCTCTACAGTGCGAGAGAGCAAGAGAGAGAGAGAGAGAGAGAGAGAGAGAGAGAGAGAGGTGTCTGCATTATGGTGGTTTTCTGGGCCACAGATTGCAACACTACACCTTTCTTTTCAAACCTCTAAATTATATGACAAGACAGGAAATGCTGACAGTATGGTCAAGGCCAAGGCTGAGAAAGTGGAAAAGAGACATAAACATATTTTACTGGGAATAAAAAATGTTTTAAAGGTGATTGGTATTGTTGAATCTGTCTTTGCTTTGAGGTTTTTTATTTTTTATTTTGGAGAGACTGCAATTTCTATAATGACAGGCTGAAAAGAGCTGCTCTCAGTGTTTTAGTTCAGTGAGGATTTGTGTGCAATTAAATGCAATAATCGACAATGTGAACATTTAAAAGGTTGCACATCATCTTTTATACAGGGATCTCAAATGCAAAGATATTTTTGAAATGCTTTTCAAAATAATAATATCCAACTCTGCCACCAAATAACATATGAATACTATAGCCCATACAAAAATTATATCTATTTAGCATTAATTAGCAACTCTTTAGTACCTTATGTTACCTAGTTTAAATGTGTCCATTTCATTATTAAAGCAACTGAAAGCTTGAAACTAAAACCAAATATGGATTTCTTTTTTTATTTCTACAGTACTGTCTTATAACAAAAATATTTTAGATCTCCCTGGTCTTGATGCAAATTTAGAAACATCCATTTAGTCTTCATGATGTAGATTTGTGACTTCAACTTGTGTCGTGGATAAATATTTTTCACTTTCATTGTCACTGCAATTTCAGCAAAGATCTGAACCTCCTTGCACAACTTTAAACACCCAGAGCTTATTACTAATAGTCTCAGAGCTGCCAACTCCTCACCACTTAGAGTTTATTTATTTGACTTATTTTAAATTCATGAAACAAATGGCTGATGCTGTCAAAATTCATATTTATGAATAGACAAAATATAGCCCACCTTCCTTTTCTCTCAGATTTATTTATGTTTGTTGTCGCATGAACGTCAAAAACACGTTAAAAAGAAAACATGCGACATATAGATTAGTTAAAACACGAGTATAACCGGTTGAAATGATTTATAAATTGTAATAAGATCATAAATATGCAGACTACCATATACAAAACAAACTTTTGGGGGTTTTTTTACGTTGACGCAATCCGTGGGGATTTTAGGATTTAGGAGTAAGAATTAATTTCTAGTATAAATCCAAGCAATAAAGAAATGGGCTTAATTACAAAAAAGTTTGAATTCGGTTAATTTTATACCTTAGTTCTGATATTAATATGTAAAAAAAAGAAAAAGAAAAAAAATTGTATATAAATACAAAAGAAATGATCCTTTAATTTGCGGCTTATATTCTATAGAAAACAATTTTGAGTAAACATTACAAACTTGTGCCCTTCTTAATAAAATAAGTGAAGTATTGATATTTATATCTAAATATGAACTGTGCTTGATGTTTACTGTCCTCAATTTACAAGATAAACCACAATGTTTAAGTTTATTTGCTAGGGCTGTACAATCACATCCCGGCTCCAGTGAATTATTTAATAAAGACGTAAATTTTGAGAATGATCCATTTCGAGTCACTATAAATAATAATCTGTCTAATATACGTATGTTTTCGAGTTTCTTCTTTTGTTGTATATAATATAAGGGTGATCCGAGATCTGGAACAAGTAATAATTTAATTTTTAAACGAAACTCTTAGGCGGTAAAAATGAGCCTTTTTGGGAGTCAGAGGGACTCGGGGTCATCTCAGCTCTGCAGTCTGCGTGTATGTTTTAGCGCAACATCCACATGATCAATGTTCATGTCACCCACTTCAGACCACCCCGAAGACTCCTCTGCACTCCTCACACTAGTTTTACTTTGCGCCAGAACTGAAACACAACACAAACGTGTTTATGAGGGAGAAAAAGAGAGAGTCGGAGAAACTTGAGAAATGATTGCAAATGATTGTTCAAGGCGTGAAAAAGCTACTGCGCAAAAAAAAAAAAAACTAGCTTTTCGGCTGACATTATCTTAGATTAGATTAGATTTGGCTAGATTAGATTAGATTAGATTAGATTAGATTACCACACTCTATTGAGGCTTGTGTGGATGTTTGTTGTTTCTTTTGCAAATGACTGTTTATGAAGTGAAAAGCTACTGCGCAAAAATTAGCTTTACGTCTCTCTAGATATGATATGATATGGCTGTATGCCTCCTATTTCTATATCGTGGCTTATATTATATTGGTTGGTTGGTTGGTTGGTTGTTTGGTTGATTTTCTTTTGTTGTTGACTATGAAGTGAAGAGCTATACTGTGCAAAATTGAGGTTTAAGTATGCAATTCTGTTTCAATGCTTTACTGTTTATTCATTTTGGGAGGAATGGGTTCTTTCTTTCTTCCTTCCTTTTTTTCTTTCTATTTTGCAAATAACTGCTCAAGAAGGGAAAAGCTAAATCTAAGCGTAAAATGAGTATTAAGTGCACAAAAACAATCCGCATACATGTAAATGATTTCTTTACTTATATTATATTTTATTATATAACATTATATTATATTATATTATATTGACTATTACAACACTGGTTTTTGTTTGTTTGTTTGTTTGTTTGTTTTGTTTTTTTGCTAAGTAGAGGTTTTTTTTAGCCCTTCGTGTTCGAGGATCTTTCCAACAAGCTTCCTTTCACAGACTCGGGTGAGACACCCCGACAATCTTCCAGAAATCGTTCCTGATTAGCGTGCATTGTATCTACATTACACCGATTTTTTTTCTGCCATCCTGCAAAACCCCATCAGGAGGCTGTGATAAATGGATGACCCGCTCTAAATGGGCCACAGTTCAGAAACCGCCAGCTTGTCTTTCAGTATTTGCACGCCAAAAAACTTCTCCGAGAATCCAACGGCCAAGGCTCTTGCCAAGGAAAATTAAAAAGCCATTCGGGCGTGATTGGCGAGCTGTTGATTGCTCGGATGGGTGGGGCAGAGCTTCACATCAGTCCAGCCGCCCAATAAGCGCAATCAGCCGCGCGCGCGTGCAATTCCGCCCTCTTTTTTTTCTCCTTTCATTCACATAAACACCGCTTGAACGAAAATATACACGGCCACCTACTGCGCCAGTGAAAGTGAGGAGGAGTGGGCACCTCTACTCCAGCTCCTTACTGATTTCACCTCAGTGATGGACTGTGAAGCGACGCCGGGAAACAAATATTCAGTTGTAGTCCATGTTGCGCACCATTGCGTGTGATGTTTCCATCACGTGTGAAACGAAATTAATTTTGCATGAGCGAATTTTCCAAATCTAGAATTGAAAAAAAAATGTCCACATATGCATACACACTTCTTGAGTGCTCTTGATGTAGGATATGTTTAGGACATTTAGGATATTATTTCGTGCGTTATAACAGCCATTTCTGGTGCAAAAGCTCCAAAAAACAAAACGTAACAAACAAACAAACAAAAAAACACATCCATGTATTGTCCTCAAGAGACAAATCTATAAACCTCAAGTACAAAAAAATGAACATTTTAAAATCCATCTATTAATAACACATCTA
>JAQQZX010000038.1:22585868-22606189 GCA_030068355.1 Notoglanidium maculatum | reverse complement strand
TTACACGCTAATCAGACTACTTTTAGCATTGGCTCCATTTGCACTTTTCGAGTTTGGCCACAATGTCAAACAAGAGTGAACTTGTGGCCCAGCAAGCAGACATTCATTTGACGGATCAGTCTGTCATGGGACTTTTCAAACATTTCCATTGCACCCTTTTGGTGAACCTCACGGCCTCCGAGCGCGCAATCGAGATCTCTCCTTCTCTGTGTGTGACGTGACAATTTCATTTTTTCCTTCTTTCAGGGACAGTTCAAGCTGCTCAAACTGTTGTTAAATTACATTTTATAATCCACAGAAGTGCATTGCAACGACTGCTTACACCCAGTAGCAAATAAATAGGTGTTGAAGAAACGTGCGCTTTTCCCCCCACTTTTATCTTCACTCGAAATTTGAGTGCAAATCTGTTTACTTTGTTTTGTCTTGTCCACTTGCTATTTTTTCCCATTTATTTATTCATTTATAATGTAAACAGTTTGTGCATGTTACATGTTTATTTCGCTGTAACGTGTAGCCAGTGAAGTGTCTGTTCAGCGCACGTGCAGAGTAACAAAGTCAGGATTGACAGCAGATATTATTGGACTGACAAACTGACGGAAAGAAAGATTAGACTATAAATACTGTTATAATATCATGTTATATGGCTATGAGACTGTCAGTCCAGCTAGGTACAGGCCTTATATTCAGAGATAATAGACAGCGCAGGTTATTCTTGGAATTATGAAAAATACAGTACACAGCACAGAACAATACAGTACAGTATTTGATTAAAACGCACAGTGTTGTTTTTATTCACTGTAATTAACTGATTACAGCTGAACTGCTGTAATATACAGTGCGTTATGATTTTTGGTTATCATAGCGGAAAAAAGAATTCAGACTACACTTTTTGTTTAAACTGGAGAACTGAAGAAGCAAATGGTAAGTCCACAACATTCAGGTATTTTTGTCTAAGGAATGGATGGCTACGCTGTTTCTGATGCACTGAGCAAAGAATTTCGCGTCTCACTTGCATACCTTGTGTTGCTCAGAAACTAAGTATGCGAGCATGCAGAACTCCAGCGTGAGCATGAGGTGAATCTCTACATGCTGTCAAATATTTCACTGGAGAACGTCATGGAAAATGTGCGCTCTGGATGCAGTGGGTGTGCGCCTAACCTCACGCGCTTGGAGATGTTGTTAAAGAGACAGCCTCGAGAGATATAAAGCAAATAAATTATTATTATTATTATTATTATTATTATTATTATTATTACTAGTAGTAGTAATAGTAGCAGAGTCTCTTGATCCATTTTAAACATAAACATGCAGGCCTAGGTGAATCCACACAGCATCATTATGTGATCTAATAAATGTGCATAAATATGAAATAAACAAATATCTTATATTCACAGAGTATCTATCCTGTAACCTTCTCAACAATTCCGTGTACAGAAATTTACATACATCGACATTCATATGTCATGCAGTATGTTTGAAAGCTATAAATCCAATGTTAATAATCTGTATGGAGATACTACAGATTGATAGTAAGCAAATTCTGATATTTTACTATAATTGATGTAGTAAAAGTTGAGCAGAACACACAAAGTTGCCGGAGAACAAAGACTATATAAAAGAAATATTTATATTTAGGTCAAATGTTTAAGCCTAATTAATAAATGAATGGATTGGTTGACATTATAGGCTACCTGTGTGTCAGTCAGGTAAACATTAGAGGCGGATATTAGGTCTGGGGAGGCATGTCAGAGAAGATCAGCAGGATTAAAGAAGAAGAGTGGCCAGAATGTCCCAGAATGTGTACTGAACAGTAGAGTCAAAATAGCACGCCACCTCCGGTAAGTAAGGTTATCTAGCGTAGAATAGCGCGCGCTGTTTTGATGTGATATTTAGTGGTAAGCGCGTGCTTAGTTTTGGACGCAGCACAGTCTGAAAAAAATAGGGAACGCATATAACGGTGCAGAAACCAAGGGTTCTTCTTGGAATGAAGTCATCAACGTTAATTAAACGCAGCGGGGAAGAGAACGGTCGGGTCCCCCTCTCCCTCACTCGCGCGCGCGCGCTCTCTCTCTCTCTCTCCCGGTTTCACGCGCTGGGTGGTCCGCGCGCTGATAAATGCGACCTGCGCGGAGGACATGGAGTCCGGTTCTATCAATATACACTCCGTTACTTGGGTTTCGGTCACAACAGCGAATGCCCAAGGCTTGCTTCAGCCTTAATGGCTTGTCGGTGGCGACAGGGGGTTGTATATTTTTATTTAACCCTGCATAAGCGAGGGTCAGTAGACTACGTCATGCACAATGGGATATGAAGTAAAGAGTTTGCTTCAAGGCAAAAAAGTACCAGTTTACTGAATTTAATTCTGTACAAAAAGGTATGCATTGCAAGTCTGTAATAATATACTATATAAATAGAATTAGAGAATCTAAATAGATAGTGAATCTATTTAATAAGTCATATGGGCTGTAAAATAAAATTTAAATAAATCTATGCATGATATTAGGCATGTCTGTCAAAATACAAAGCACCACACGTTAACAGGAACTATTACTGGTGAAGCAACGTGAAATTTCAGATTTATTATTATTAATAATAATAATATTATTATTACTATTATTATTATTACTATTATTTGTAGGGTTAAGAGTGGACCCAGGTTATTGGCTTTGCAGCTGTGTGCTTCTTTGCCGAAAATCGGATTACAGGTCACCCAGACTGCGCGCACTAGGTTATACAGCCAGGGAAAATAGTTAAGGTAGATATTTTTGTTTCACTTACCATATCCATGGTTACAGGAGATCATAAAGCAGATAAGTCAAGTATAATAAAATTATAGCCGAATATATTTTTTATATTCATACACATAGCTATATATTTTGCCTGTTAGTTATTCTCAATAGATCTGAATCACTGGTTTAATAAAAATAAACCATATTATGTCTTGAATATTAAAGCCCATTTTAAAGCAAATCGAATAAACACAAGTCTATTATCAGCCCGAATTCAGGCAACAAGTGAAATTGACTTGCCTTGACTCACCGCTTAGCCGTCTCCATATAGCAAAGTTTCTCAAAGCAAGTGCAGATCTGAGCACCAACTTTTTAAAAACTCCTTCTGACAGAATTGTCTACGGCTTCATCTCCACTTTTACGTGAAAAACAAAGATTCACAAATAGTTTGCGCCGCATAAAACGGACGCATAGCCTCAGAATGGGTATTAGCGGCTCTTGTGGGGCTTTTTGCTTGATTTTTTATTTAAAGAAGGCCAGAGAAAATGTTTACATTTGACAGTATAAACATCCTGCCCATGTTCCTGTCTGTCTTAAAAAGAAATCGGACTTTGTGCTCCTGTGAATACGAGTAGTATTTTTACTTTTTATCAAAAATATATTTTTAACATTGCATGCATTTCTCATGCATTATTACAAATAAAAAAACTTAGGGTTAGAATAAATATGAAAAAAATCTATGTGCGATGAAAAGCTCTGACAATGAGTAAAAAATAATGAATTTATATAACTGAACAGAAAATAATACAGAGCAACATTATAAGAGATTTTAATAGGCTATAGTGTTAAGAAAAGAAATATTAACATGAATAAGCATAAATTATTGCACATATTAGGTAAAGGTGTTGACTGTTTAAGCCTAATAAAACTAAAAAAAAATCTGATGTTTGACTAATGACTGTAAAATTCATATGCACTCTTTATTTTATGCTATTATATACATGCAGATAGACAAGCGGCTTTCTAATAGTAGAACCCTTTACGCAGAGATGCCAGATGTTGGTGTGAGCCCACCCCGTGGCGTGGGGATGAAAATGGGCGGAGACTGGGCGGTCCCTTACACGCTTCATGACGTCTTCATGATGGTCAAGAGCTTGGCTAGGCGCTGATGGCCTCAGATAAGTAAAGGGCGATCTGCAAAGCGCGGACGAGACCAGACGGAACCGAAGCCGTATAAGAAGCTCCCTTTCGGTGTTAATTGTGGACACTGCCATTACAGGACTTTTCCAACCCGAGGACAGTGAGGCTACAGATCTAAACTCGACAGACTGTCCACGGTGCGCTTACTTTTCTTGGAGCGTCAGGATTTTTTCCCTCTGCCTTTTGTGGGTCATGACAAGATCTGGTTGATCGTTGGTTTACGAAGTTTCAGCGATCTCGCTACAGGTGGAGGATTTTTTTATCCTTTCTTAAACAAATAAATAAATAAAAAAGCAAAGCCGTGTCGAGCGCGCAGAACCGATGACGGCCGAGGTCCAGCAGCCTTCCGTGCAGCCGCCTGCCCAAAGCAGCCCGATGTCCGCGCCCGAGAAAGCGCACGCTCAATCTGCGGCCATGGACGCGGCCTCCTCCACCACCAAAGCCAAAAAGACAAATGCCGGCATTCGGCGCCCTGAGAAGCCGCCGTACTCGTACATTGCGCTCATCGTCATGGCCATCCAGAGCTCTCCGACGAAGCGTCTTACGCTCAGCGAGATCTACCAGTTCCTCCAGAGCCGCTTCCCGTTCTTCCGCGGCTCTTACCAGGGCTGGAAAAACTCCGTGCGCCACAACTTGTCCTTAAACGAGTGCTTCATTAAGCTGCCCAAGGGGCTCGGGCGGCCAGGGAAGGGCCACTACTGGACCATCGACCCTGCCAGCGAGTTCATGTTCGAGGAGGGCTCTTTTCGGCGCAGACCACGCGGATTCCGGCGCAAATGTCAGGCGCTCAAGCCGTCTATGTACAGCATGATGAACGGCCTCGGGTTCAACCACCTACCCGAGTCTTACAACTTCCAGGGCAGTGGCGGAGGCCTGTCTTGCCCGCCAAACAGCTTATCCTTAGAGAGCGGGATTGGGATGATGAACGGACATTTGGCAGGCAACATGGAGGGAATGGGCCTGGCGGGACACTCCATGTCTCATCTGTCAGCCAACAGTGGACATTCCTACATGGGGAACTGTACGGGATCCACGGGGAGCGAGTATCCCCATCACGACAACTCAGCCTCTCCCCTGCTCTCCGGCGGCGGAGTCATGGAGCCGCATCCCGTTTACTCGAGCACGACCTCGGCGTGGGCGCCCGCGCCGTCAGCTTCCCTTAATAACGGAGGGTCTTACATTAAGCAGCAGCCATTGTCTCCGTGCAACCCCGGTGCAAATCCTTTACAGCCGAGCTTACCGACACACTCTTTGGACCAGTCATATCTGCACCAGAATGGACACAGCACGACCGACCTGCAAGGTAAATTTTATTTATTTTATTTAAAAAAAATAAAATCCAGCATGTAAAACACTTAGAAATATTTGATAGAACTGTTTAGTATAAAACAAATTTGTTAACACTGTAAAAAATCGGCTTTCGCAATTATTGTTTGCAAAAAGCATTCTTAAAGTATCTACGGTAGGGCTGTAAAACTATTTCATTCCGAGATCTTGTCCTATAAATGAAATATTTTACGCATCGGATTTTTGGCCTATAGTTAATTAAAACGTCGATGCTCCTTTGCGTGTAATTTCTTGAGGGTGGTTAGTGAAGACTGTCAGAGGGGAGCTAATCTCTCTTCCGGGACTCGGCTTTAAAACGGTGCCAATTTACGGACTACAGTCCAGCAGGGCGCGAGGCACCGGGTCCGGAGGGAATCGCGTGCGAGCACGGAGCGCTGTCAATTAAGAGAAAGATCTCCCACTCTGAAGTCAACCATCCAGCCCTTCCACACTTACTCCCTGCAGGCGGTGTAATCAGGCTAGCCAAAATAGATACGGGTGTCATTAAAAGCTACATGAAACCAGAGGCTTCAGAATTACATCCACCATCAACTCTGGGATCAATTTAAAGTTCGCACATTCTTTTTGCCTTGCATCGCATTTGGCACAAACACGACTTTGGGTATTTAAAACAACAGCTTTGATGTGTAGTCGTGAATTGTCCAGATTAAGGAACAAAAATGTTTTATTCAAAATCTCGATAGTCGTGATTTACCTTCGATTTAAAAAACAAACAAACAAACAAAAAAAAAACAATAAGAAGGTTGTAGTTGAACTTGAGTGAAAATTCAAACACTGATGATGATGATGATGATAATAATAATAATAATAATAGTAATAATAATAATAATAGTAATAATAATAATAATAATAATAATAATAATAATGCCACGTCTTCTTCTTATTATTATTTTTATTATTCTAATTATTAAAGTCAGGCTAATATTTTCCTCCAGAATCACAAAGCTAAACTCACTCACTGTATTCATAAGGACTCAAATTAATAATGTAAAGATTTAATTCTAATTTACCTCTACAAATTTTCTTACCCAAAATTTGGGTACTATCCATTATTATCCACCATTACACTAAGTAAATGAACTTTACTTATTTTGGACTACACACTACGCTGATTTTCTACATTTTATAAACATCATGCCGATTTGTGTGTGTTTTTCCCCCGTAGGTATTCCCAGGTACCATTCCCAATCTCCTAGCATGTGCGACCGGAAGGAGTTCGTCTTCTCTTTCAACGCCATGACATCTTCAACTATGCATTCACCTGGAAGCGGCTCTTATTATCACCACCAACAAGTCGCCTATCAGGACATCAAGCCTTGCGTGATGTGACAGCACTGGTAATGAATTAAAGACTGATTCAACACTGATGAAGGAGCCACTGAGCCTCTGCGGTGGGGAAAAAAAACAAAACAAAACAAAAATAACACACGGGCCTGAAAGGAGTGCTGGAAAAAGAAGTGGGGAACGAAGGACAACGGCGCTCAGAATGACAGGCTACATCCATCTAAAATGCGAAGTGATGCAAACTCGGTACAGAATCATGAACAGGAGAAAAGCCGGGTACCTTAACTTAACCGTGTCGGGTGTTTCCACCACCTTTTACAAACAGCCTTTAAGGTGACGTGTGCCAAATTAATTCAAGCGATTTCTAATCAAGACTGCGCAAATTCTGAACTAACGTGCATCTCAATGCCACAAAACGAAAAGAAAATACCCGCTTGGTACTAACTCTGCTGGCGGATGGATACCACTTGAGTGCAGATTGTGAGTGACTGTCCGTGTTGTCATTCCCTGGATTGAATTTAGTTTTTCAGTGAAATTGTATTACGATTTTTTTATTATAGGCCTATATTAAATATTACTTTCATTCAGGACAAGCTGTTCGATATCTGATCATAGTAAATTAGAATTCTGTCTAATCAGTGCAAGTCAAAGTGTAGAAGTTCATTATGTTATCACGTGGAAGGAAAACGAAGGCACTTTTAAACCTTAAAGCGCAACTTTATTTATTCTGTTTATATTTGGATTGTATAATTATAGCCATAGTATTGAACGCTTTATCGGCAATATTTGCCCAGACGCTGTCTTATTCAGTGTAAACAGAAAATGAAGGTTTAATGTAAGCACTGTTAATTTGTTTGTTTGGTGTTTTATTATTATTATTTTTTTCTTTATCCGTATTGACACGAGTCATTTTCCAGCACTGTAAAAAATGTATATGGTGTAGGTAATATCTTTTTAGTAGGCATCTTTTACTTTCTATTTTCGTGTCTTTAGACATTAGGTCATCTACGCACGATATGTATAAAATTGTATAAAAACAGTAATGGCATGCAGTTGGAATTAAACTGTTCAAAACTATACGCAACAAATTTGCAGGTTTTCCAAGATAATTAGATTTCTTTTTTTTATGTCATTCAGTAATGGGATTACGGAAAATATTACGGACGGGACAGAAAGAGATCTTTTTCCTAATGAAGAAAAAACAACCACCACCCAGCACTTAATAATGAAATTTGCAAAAAAAAAATTCACTTTTCTATGACTGGAAGCCGTCTAAATGCTAATCTAAGTAAATAGATAATAATAATAATAATAATAATAATAATAATAATAATAATAATTATTATTATTATTATTATTATTATTATTATTATTATTACTATTATTATTACTATTATTATTATTGTTAAAATAACTACTTCCTAAAACAATGTGCTATTAGTAGTGCCATTACAGCGCCTATAATTAATTAATGATCTTTAACGCAAGTGTTTAGGTTTTATTCGTACTGAGGGGAAAAATGAACCCAAAATGCCAAGTCAAAGAGAGAAAAGCAGTGCGTGCGACATGTGTACAGCTTCTTCTTTTTTTTTTTTTTTTTTGGGGCAGATATCCTACGTGGCGCTGAATTCTTTAAACTGAAAACAGCAATCTGTCTTTTCTAAGATGTTTCAGATAAAATGTCGGCCAAAATGATAATGTGATGCAACTGGTCACCAAGTTCGCACTCTTATTATGATTATTATCCAGCTATACTTGCATGCACGTCTTCGGATGCACATGGATGATGATAGGACCAGGGTTTTTTTTCTACGTATTGTTTTATTTAAACCAGTACACATCATGTGGACAATTTATAAAGTAAATATTCAGTGACCAGCAGAAATCTAGACGCTGCACTGAAACGTTACCTCATATTCATAAACCCCTAAAACATTTTCTTTCTTTTTGATCTCACTTTTTTTTTTTTTTTTTTAAAGAAAATACTGTTGAGGAAACAAGCGGGAATCTGAATTATGTATTTTCTTTACTTTGCTGATCTGGTCATTTTATTAGTTTGCATTTAGACACAAAACTGCACAAAACCAAGCGCTGTTTTTTTTCCTCCTGGAGTTTGTGCACCACCTAATGGCTACGTGCTGAAGGAGTGCTGAATTAAAAACTAAATGATAATACGAAATTCATAAGTCTACAAGGGCAAATTCATGATAGAGTAACTAAATAATAATAATAATAATAATAATAATAATAATAATTCCCATTAATTTTTACATTATTATGAACGCGATTTTCTTCATGTATTTTCATACGTTTTCGTGCAAATGTAGGAATATAAAATACATGTGGAAGAAAAAGCATCATTTATCATGTAAAAGTTCAAATCCCGTGTCAAGAGGAAGAAGAATGTAATGCTTCAGTGTAAATCAGATAAGATGTTTATAAGATGCTTAAGAGTATGTCGAATTTCATTGCGTTTTCCTAAAAGGTGAATCTGAGTCAGAATCAGCCAAAATCTACTACATATGAATTTTTAATATAATACAGGAGGTGGAACATAGTTGGACAATTAGGCTATCCATCTAACATGGATAACCCGGGGTAAAATATGTCTTTAGTTTGCATTGACAACCAAAATCCATAATCCATGCTTGTATGGTTTAATGGACTGAGACTTATGGAAATAATAAATCCGGAAACGGCAGACGTAGCCGATATTTCCCCACTTTCCTCCAACAGCAGCTGTTCCAATACATCGACTTACACTATAAGTGAATAAAAGTCGTTTTGGGCTCATAAGGTACATTGGAGCTTAGTGTTAGACGAGAGGAAACACACTGTAAGACCCATATGGCCCTGGAGTCCAGCTGAGAGCGCGAGAGAGACAGAGAAATCCAAAAAGCTCCTCATATCATCTCCCTGCGTTATCTTTATCATTTGTCAAGACTATTTTACTGAGTGAAGCTGATGGAGTAACACCCTTATAGGTTAATGTCCACCAGGGCAGCTGGGGCACGTTGCCTCCTTGCCTCTGGACCACACGTTAATCTGCTGCTGATGTTAAACAGAGCTGAAGCGAATCAAATTCCTGTGTGATTCACTCAGTACCATGAAAAGCAGTGGAGCGCATTATGAATCGCATTATTGACTCGATTCATCTGAACAAAAATTCGCTTGGTATTTGTTTCTTGGGAGGATGATCAATTCTGTGATTAAAAAAAAAAAAACCCAGATATTAATTAATGCAAAATAAGCAGGTCTCCTCTTATAACAAATGCACGTTTTATTCTAGCATACAGTGGCAAGCCTCTTCCATTTTGCATTCTTTTCTAATTTCAATACAACAATTTCCATTACAAATTACATCACTGACAACAATTTTAAATTGCACAAGTAGAATCTTAGAAATATTTACATGAATTTCAGAATCGGAGTATTTGGTTCGTCCTTGTTTTGCTATAATGTCAGCGTGCACTCGAGCTGGCATGGACAACACAAGTTTGTGCAAAAACTAAGGATTCGTTTTTAGATCAAATCCATAGGAGTGATGTCTGATCACATGCTTAGAAGAGATTAGACATGAGGAAAACTTCACCTTTTGTAGAACGTGGTTAATATGGTCAGTATCACACATTTGCTTACATTTAAATAGGGACCTAGAAATAGTGCAGAGTATCAAAATATTCAATATTAGTGTAGAATATGAAATATTCAAAATATTGAACATTTGCTTTGCTTTAAATATTTCAAATTTCCAAAATCTTGTTCATTTCTAATTTTAAATGGAAAAGCATCCCAAGATTCTCAGTGTGGTCTCATTCCTAAAAGTTAATACAGAAGTAATATAGAATGTCATAGAAAGTAGGCTACTGTATTTTACTGAAGTAAAATCATTAGACATCATCTGCTTGTAAAAAGTTGACCCAGAAAACACCAAAAGGCTCAGACCACCTTTGAAAAACAGCAATTATGTTCGGCTGGAATTTTCTGGAATCAGAGATGAAGGAAGAAAAACAGAGACGCTGCCGAAATCACGAAGAAGCACCTGCAAAAGATGAAGTTACCCTCGCTCTGCGTGCAAAACTAATCCCGTCCAAACAAATCCTGTGTGCTACAAGTATACTGTAAATAAGAAATAACCATGAGGTTCAGCAACTCCATGCTGATTGTCTTGTTTCAGTGCAAAACTAAAGACAAAACCTCCAACACCAAATGTGTCTTTCCTGACCTGATACATTTAGACTGCTGTTTATACATAAATATCATATTTGGCCAAATACTTTAACGATCCAGTTTCATGTCAGGCGATACATAAATTACCGTATAACTGCATTTTCCTTAAGAGCAAGTGAAGCATGAAAACATATCAGAAAAAGTCGAACTTAAAAGTAAAAACGTCTTACCTTGGCTGAAACTTTCCATTCTTTGAAAATGTGCCTAATTCAATCAAGTAGCATTGAAAGGAAAAGAAAGAGGATTTGCCCATCATTAATAAAAAGCTCCGTCAGCAGACATGAGGAATATTTCCGGAGGAAGCTCAAGTTTCAGTGTGGTATGAACGATAGAACACGGTAAGCCCTGAGGGAGGCTCGCAGGCCGTAGAAGCGGAGCAGGCCTCAAAACGGCTCAAACACAGGTTTGGGTAAAACTTCCTGGAGAAAGGGGTCAAGACAGATTCGAGTGGAATAGCTTTGGAATTGCTCTCTGGATGATGGAACTCAGATAAAACTCAGACTAGAGACGTCATGATAGGAAAAAAAGTTCTTCACTCTGTGTCATATCCAGGGTGTATTCCCATTTCACTTCCTATTTCCGGGATTGCCTCCGGATCCACCATGACTACGACCAGGATAACACGCTCGCTGAACATGAATTAATGAATATGCTTCACTGATGGGCTGAAGACACTGAACATTCATTCAATCTTTGGTAAGCGCTTTATCCTGGTAACAGTCACACCGGATCCAGAGCCTATCCCAGGAAAACTGGGAGTGAAGCAGGAATACACATGGTATGGGGTGCCTGTCCATCGCAAGGCACCATGTACACACACACACACACACACACATGCGCACACACTCATTCACACCCAGTGGCAATCTATTTTCACCATTCCTGGCCGAATTGGCATTTTATGGGAGGTGGGAGGAAACCGGAGAACCCAGAGGGAACCCATGCAGTCACAAGGAGAACATGTGAAATACCACACAGACAGTATTTAAGCTAGCATATATTAGTGTACCAACAGGAAATACTAATGACACAGAACTGACTACAATAGAACCTTCTTTATTTCTCACTGCTGATTTCATCCGCTCTCATAAACCTTAAAGGATCAGTCTGTAATTTTTAGCGCTCTCTGCTCCCCGAGAGGCAAACTGCAATTGCAAAGAAAACACCCTTAAGCCTTCACCTTCCTCCAAATCAACCCTTCTGCTGAAAGCACACATGCTTTGCGAGTTGTTGCCTTTTAAAGGGCTGATCAGGGCTCCTACTTTGTGGGCGGAGATCATTTCCAGGCCAGAAAAAGTTGAACAGAAGCTGGAAAATAAACAAAAAGAAACTCGCCAGACCTCTTGCATGGCATTACGGCAGATTATAGTATTTATACCACAGTGCTGAAGAATTTTCAACTCTGAGATGGTGATTAATTTTCCATAACAGCAACTCGGACAGTTGTTCCAGGGTGCGAGACAAATCACAGGTTTATATTAATGCACTCGTTCTGAAACATTATTGTTTTCTATAGTAGCAACTCATTCACAGGGACTCATTGTTGATATAGTGACAATTTGTGCAAAAAAAAAAAAAAAAAAAAATATATGTATGTACCGGTGAAGGAGTCTCCGGTGTCACAGGTGTGTGTAAAAAAAAAAAAAAAAAAGTGTACATTTCAGTTTTCCGACATGGGAAGCAATTGTTTATAGCCTTTAGAAGTGATAATGACTATATAACTTAAAATGGGTAAATAGTAAGAATCATTCTTTAACAGAAACGTAATCACTGATGTGGTATAAAAGCAACAGAACACTTCAGGATGTGCTGTTCTAGGAAAATAATCAACTTTAGTGTTGTGACAGTAACCTCACCTCATGTTAGGCTGCATCACGCGATCCCATTGTTGATCATTTTCCTTTAACTGCATGTTCTGTTGTGTTTTATTCCTTACATGATTGAAATTATATGATTACAGGTCTTGATTTTTTTTTTTTTTTTTTTTTTTACACAAAGCCCACATTTAATAAACATTGTTTAAACATAAGGATTATAAGGATTTCTGATTTTTATTTCCAGGAACAATAATTTTGTCAGATCATGTATCAATGTTCTTCTCCCATTGAAATCTCACACGTTCTGTGGATTTTTCCTCCAACCTCTCCTCCGTGACGCTGCTGATGGTGGCTGTGGTGAACGCTGTAGTGCGGGCTGCTCCTTTGGGTTCGTTCTTGCTAGGCCTTTGGCAGCACCAGGTCTATGGGAAGTCTTCTGGCTTCTGGCTCGCTCTACATGCAACATGTAGCCATTAATGCAGAGCCCCTGCAAGGCATCCAGAGCCTGAGCCGAGGCTCGCTCGTCACCGTACTCGAGGAACGCCCTGCGCTGTGCCCCCTGCCAGGTGAGCCGAGCAGGTACAGCGTCCCGTTCTCTCAGGAAACCCTTCAGCTCGCTCACGCGCAGTTCAGCTGGGAGGCCACCTAAATAAAGCGTGCTTACAGGAGCCTGAGAACATTTCACGTCAGCTTCTTCACCGGAGCCGATAAGCAGAGGCCTTGAGATTTTAGGATCATAACTCTGGTCTCGTTTCGGATCAGGGCTCGGCTTCGGCTCGGGTTTACGCTCCCGTTTTGTCTTCACACTTTCAGCAGAGCACGCCTTCAGCGTTACGTCCTTTCCAGCCTCCCGCTCCAAGGCTCGCAGTTTTTTCAGGATGGGAATTTTCTCCAGCATTTCTGCATCTAGCTGCAGACATGAAAACAAGAGCGTTTGCAGCTTGTGAGAGAAAACTCTAGAAGCTGTATTTGCATATTTGGTGAGGAAAAAGCTAAGCAGAAATTTTATAGTGTAAAATAAATCATTTACATATATAAATAATAATATATTAATAAATAAATAAATAAATAAAATATCCAGGAATGAAAATCAAATTTTTTTATTCTTTTAAATGCCATTCTGAGACATTTTAACACCTATGTGACTCAGTATTAAAGTTTGAATTTTGCTTTTAATAAGATTTCAACAACAACACAAAAAAAAGGAGTATAGTTATATTTGAGTCATGTGCTTATTATGTTTAGTCCAGATTTATTGGTCACTGGTGGTCACTTAGTTTTCAGCAACAAAATGACTACCACCTGTTACATCACAAAGACTACACAAATCCTTCAATATGTAAAGCATTTTATGAATACTCCTATGTGTATACAAACCTTCAGAAATCTTTGGTTGAACCAGTTGTTTTCCTATAAAGAAGAGTTTTGCTTGGTGGGTAAGAACTCTTATTTATCCAAAAAAAAAAAAAAAAAAAAAAAAGGATAGGTAGATTTTATTAAGAAGAATAAATGCCCAGTAATTTGGAGTTATTTGGTACGTACACTCACAGGGTTCTTTACGAGTTCGTTTGACAATGAACATTTCTTGGCTCCTACAAAAACTCTTTCAGACAGAAAGCACTTTGTTGAATGGTTCACCAGCGATCCGGCCAGCAGATTAATCCATATTTTACAAATACACTACTTCCAAATTCAATCATTTCAATTTCAGTTCCAATTTTACCTGTACACCGCTTCTAACAATGGACATTATCTCAACGCAGCCGTATATATAAATTCAGATATAAACTTTAAACTTATGAATCTATACATTTATCCATTAATATATTTAAATACTTTCAATTACCTTCATTTCAGGAAACGCTGTGGATCATACGCAGTTTTTCTTGCTATTTAACTCTTTTTTTTATTATTATTATTATTTCTGCAAATGTTTATTAAAGACTCATGATCACTCCGATTTAGTAAATTCGATAATTCATATGTGAGAAAGCCTGGCATTAAAATAACTGCACTTGAATAACTGAATTTGGCAGAAATGCATCCAACTCATTAACATAAGCAGTTAAGTAACCAGACAACGGAAATATTCAGAATCAGTCGAGTTCTTGTTAAATACACGACTTTTGACAGTCGCTCAGCGTCCCGTAAATAAACCTGCTGAAAAGGATCGTGGAAAATTATTCAAACCTTCTGTTGCTTGTGTTAAACATCGAGTCACTTTACAGGCAAATATTTATTTATAAGCTCAAGTTAAATAAAAAAAAAATTAAAAAAATGCTATTTTATCACCGCTCCATGCTTTCTGCTAACAGGACAGATCTCCTTTATCTCTTCATGATCTCCTGAAACTAAATTATTCGAAATGAAATATGGCAGTGTGCTAATTAATTGGATAATTAGTGGGAAAGCAAACCCTTTTCCACTCTGTATCAGTACAGAATTTAAAGGGTGTTACTAAAACATTTAATAAATTTTTTTTTTTAATATAGCGTTTTTGTTTTTTATGCTCAACTACAGCGCAACTATTCGCATCATGTTGACCCCAGACTACTCCGTTTCCATGTAGAATGACAAGTCATGAGTGCCAGAACCACAAATCCTCTGAACATCAGACTTGGCCTTGACAGAGCTCTGGATTTTGGCTGACTAAAGTGACTCAGAGCCACTACGGATAACAAACATGGTCACTAATTCACGCAACATAAGCAAACTTGCCTTATAAGGATGTCCTGAAAAATATGTTTGACTTGGTTGCCCCAAAAACAGGGAAAAAAAACAAGCAAGGCTTTCAGCATTTGTTTGTTGTGAAAACAATAAGCTCGGGAAATTGTTATGGAGATGCCTTGTTGCTTCTTGGGTGTACAGACAGTGCATAAGTTTGTACGCCCTAAGGTTTTTGGGAAAAGGAAAAAGAATCTGTTTTACAGTCAGAGTGCGTTAAGAGGCTGAAGGCGGTTATAAAGGTGGGTGAACATGTTATTAAAGAATATTTATATCACATTCAAGGGATTTTTTTTTTTTTAAGCAAAGGGCATCAAAAAGCTTGAGCGTGCAATTTCTGTAACAAGGATTAAGATTCATGTTAACAAGTAAGCAAGTGTGAAGCTGATATGCCATAAGATCCATAACTGGTTTAACTACCGAATAATTTACTTCCTGTAAGAGTGTGTAATTAAACTGTACTGTTTTTTTTGTGGTTGACTGCAGCTGTTTAGAAAACGCACAGTAACACAAAGGTCCTTTTAAATGTGTGTAAATGTGACTTGATGGACATGTTTGTGAAAGTCGAGTGTATCGAAACACCCGATTCACAATGCGGTTCGAGTCACAACACTAGGTTCATGATTCAATTTTCTCGCGATATATTTGAAAAAAAATTTGAATGAATAAAATTTAGTTTTAAAACAAAATTTAACCATTTGTTTTTCTATTCTTTATCAACTTAAGTGTTTATTTTGTTAAGCAGAAAAAAACAACAAAAAAAAACCACTTTTTTTTTCCCCATTTGCTTTATAACAAACAATTATTTACAAACATTTGTAAAGGCTGGAGTTTGAACAATACATCAGTATTTTAAAAGAGTCACTTATTACTCATTTTGTCATAATTTTTGAAATAAAAAAGATAGATAAACAAAAACAATTAAATAAATAAATATTTTAGTACTATTATTTTATTCATTATGATATTATCAGAACTAGTATATTAATAATAATAGTAAATCAATTAATTTAAACAATCGATTCATTTAAAAAAAAAAAAAAAAAAAAAAAAAAAAATGAAGTCGCACCCAAGTTGGTGGGAAAACTATAAACTATAAAGCTTTGAGCCACGTGCGGCTCGTTGTTTTCAGGAAGTGGAGTAAATTGTACACAAAACCAGATGTTGCTAATTTCCCAAAGTTTAGTCATTCAAACACAGTTTATGAATCAGCTGCACTTCTAATATCTCCAGCTTTTTTCTGCTGGCTTTTAATGTTGTCGTACTTGAGATCGGTCTCGGTCTTAAGGCCACTTTTTGTAGGTCTCGGTCCTGTCTTGAAATCAACCGCATTTTTTCTCAGCCTTGTCTCAGACGTAGAGGACTCGGGATTTTAGTTCAAGATGTGGGGACATCGCTAAAGTGCCTGCGTACGGCCTGATTTGTTTGTCAACATCATTACTGTGATTGGATGTAAAACTTCCTGCTTTAAGTTGAGGGTTGAACAAAGTAGATTTCAGCTCTTAGTGTTTGCTTTCTTGTGGAAGTTTTTATGGGAATGTGGATCTTTTAGGACAATTTGAGAAGGGTCTAGGATTTGTCTATTCCACGCATGTTCCTGGTCTTGGCTTGGTCTAGGTGCTCTTGGCTACAACACTGTTGGCTTTACAAGGTGTTTCATGCAGATAAGGACTGAACTGCAGCTGAAAACTATCTCAGTATCATACATCAGGCCCTACATTCTTTAATCTGTCCTAAAGAAGTGCAACTTTTGCACAGAACTATATAAAATAAAACCGTGGTAGTGGTCCGTGTGTTTAGCTTTACCTTCGCCCAGATGATGCCTTGTGGCTTGGGGATCTTACACTCGGTCCGGATGATCCTGCTTGGTGTGAGGATGTAGTCCACGGTGAGATCGTGACTTTCTGTCAGTCCCTCTGGAATGTCCACAACCTGCGGATCACATAGAATACAAACTTTCACCTGGAGAGATCCATGCCAGAGCTCACCTGGTCCCAAACCCTGCATTCTCACAAATGTAGCCGTCATGCGACTTTGTCTCTATTTTGTAATAAGAAAAAAGCTAAATTAGAAGTATTGTGAAGGAAGGATTGCTTAAGGAAATGTAAGCAGTGACAATTGCCCGTTCTGCAAAGAGAACTAGAGGTAAAGTGCAAAAATGTAGCTTTAGTTTATACGGCACGTCATCGGGAATCTTACTGTGTTTGTGGGTTTTTTTTGGGGTTGACATAAATAATTTTGAACAGAAGCATTATTATCGTGCCTACATTTTGCCCTCTACACAAATACGGATTATAAACCAGATTCAGGGATCTGCTGCGCATGACGGGGGATGGGTTATATGTTATCAAAAATGCCTCACTGTAGTCTGTATTTTGAAGTTAATAAAAAAAATTAAAAAAAACGAAGCTTGTCATGTAAAGCACAAACTTCTCTGTCTCAAATATATTCCTTCAATAAGTCTTCACTAAATGTCTCCTTACAGAATACTGATCAACAAAAACAAGTTCCTGTGAATGAGTTGTTACTATAGAAACGATAACGTATTAAAACGAGTGATTAATATAAACCTGCGATTTGTCTTGCAGTCAGAATTACTATCAGAGCTGCAGTTATAGAACGTTAATCAACACCTTCTGACCAATCAGAATCAAGAATTCAACTCAACCGTGGTGTTAGAACTTATTTAATGGTTCTGACCTGGCAGTCATGCACAACAGTCACAACCACTGTGGATTCATTCACAGCTCCCATCGAGACCATCATGGCATATTCCATGTCCGCAAATCCTTCTCCTTTCCCGATTCTGTACCCTGAAGAAAAAAAAACCCACAAAAGTGGAAAAAGTGGAAAGCAAACACTAGATAATGAACTACATAGTAGGTTACCGTTCTCAGATACAGCAACAGATCCGACCACTACCAGGTCCACGTGAACGCTTGAGTCTAATCCCACTGGGACACTGAACTCCTTCACACCCTGAAACAAAAACACAACCAACATATCATTTTTAATTACACCTCTCAAAAAAAATGATAAAACAATACATGACGTGCATACAGCACGAGTGTGTGCGAATCACCTGCGACGTCGAGCACACTCGCAGATCCTCCTTGGTGGCTCTTTGTGGAGGAACGATTTTGTTAAACAGTCCCGTCCGTAGACGAGGCGTCGGGACCAGCAGTGTCTTTCCAGCCTGGAGTCAAAAAATAGGGATGAAGTTTCCCTGAAAATGGATCACGATCCTTTAAAACGCATTTGAAATGAGAGAATGTCAAGTATACAAAAGATGAAAAAAACACAACACTTTCCACAATGCACATTAAGAAGTGTATGAGCTTAACATTTACACCACAGCAATTCCGAATTCTCAATTCTGATTGGTCCGAAGCTGTTGATTAATTTTCTTTAACAGCAGCTATAGTAACAGCTGTGGTTCAAGAGGAATAAATCACTTCATCTCATGTTATTATTAGAAAATGATTAACTTCAAGATGGTCGCTGCGTCACACCGGCCGCATCACACCACTCCATCACTGACTGTTTTTCTAGAACTGCACGCCCTGTTGTGTTTGATCGCTTACATAACACAGAAACAGGACGCTTTTACTTATAAATTCACCTGCAGAGCTGCTAACCGAGCTCCTTCCAGGGGTTTATCAGGATCCACTTTGACTTCACTGCATTTGGTGAAGACCTCAAGGCCCACCATTTTCCCGCACGCCCCATGAGCTCCCTGAAGAGACAGAAAAGAAAACAAGAGATGACTCACTCACATGCAGAGTGTGAAAGCGAGCTCGCTCCTGTGGCTTATCCGGGTTCACTTTGACAATGCTGCTGGATCGGAACTCCTGCAGGACAGGAAGCTTGTCGCAGGCCGCTGTAGCAGCCTGTACACACACACACACACACACACACACACTGAGGCAATGGGAGTCCAACAGTTGTGCAATCATAGAAAAATAACCATACAAAAAAAACTAACACTTGAATGCTTTGCATCAAGCTGCATCACACAATCTCATTATTTAATTATAACAATAATTATTAGAATAATCACAGTAAAACAAATTGTTTTATTCCTTGCTTATTGTCAGTATACATATACACAGATGTACAGTAGCTGTGATTATCTAAACCAGAACAACATATCAATATACATGTGCTTATTAAAGAGTCTCATGACCTTGAAGTTTGGGATTCTGTGGTGCACAGGTCGGGGAAAGTTCGCCAGGTCTTTAGTCTCGATGTAATCCCACACTTTTTGGCGAATGTCCCATTTAGTCGCCTCTAACACAGAAAACAGGCATTAAAACACACAGCGATGCGGGTCAAGCTCAGGTTTAACAATAAAGCACACAACATCTTTCACATACCTTTGGGAATAATTATAGCGGATTCCATAGCTTAGGAACCTTAAAACATATTCAATAGCGATGACAGTGAATACAGCACACTCCTGCATGAGCGTCTCACTGATTCATAACCAGCATCAGCTGCTGCCTGTCAAAATAAAGCGCACTTCCGGGTAAGCTACGGTGTCCTAAAAAGGTCAAAAAGGGTTTCGTTTTTATTCTGAAAGCGTGGTTACATGTTAGCTGCTAATGAAAGTAGGAATCCTGACGTTAATTAACTTTAAGATTAATTTGTTCTGACCGAGGAGTAGCTCCAATACATACATACATACATACAGTACCAGTCAAAAGTTTGGACACATCTTCTAATTCAATGTTTTCTTTATTTTATTACTTTTGATACTTCAAATCTTAAAGTAATAATGGCCTGTTGTTTCTCTTTATTTAATTATTTATTTAAATAAGAAGTTCTTGACATAATTTGGATTAATACAGTTGTCGAATAAGGCTATTTAATGTTTTTTTTTTTCAATTATTATTTAATATTTACTCTGGGCGGCACTGTCGCCTCACAGCAAGAAGGTCCTGGGTTCGATCCCCGGCTCACCCAGGGTGCCTTTCTGTGTGGAGTTTGC
>JAQQZX010000038.1:22536386-22566595 GCA_030068355.1 Notoglanidium maculatum | reverse complement strand
TTTTTCCTGAAAATGTCATTCAATCTCTGAAGGTTTGCTGCTCAAATGCATGATTACTATTACGTAGTCTGAATTAATTCAAAGTACAATATCACATAAATAACCAATATTTACCATTATTTCCCAGAATTTGACTTGCTGGCACTAGCTAATTATCTTAGCTATATTCAATATATTGTATTCAATGCTATGCTAACCTGGCATTAGCAAACAGGCTAACTTGGGCTACACCCAGAATAATATGTTTTAGTTTTAAAACGGCATTTTAAAATGAAAACGTTCTCCATCCAGATGAGCGTTCTTGCTCTGAATCAGAAATAATCTCCGTCCGCTCTAACACACTAACTGAAAACGCATATCACATGACGAGTTTCATACACTGGGCAGGCATGAGCCGGTATAAACAGGAAGCAGATCGTCTACTTCGCATTTCATTGTCTAGTTGCAGATCACTCGAATAATAGCTTGCTTCCTGCGCATGCAGGCAGTTGTAGCATTATAAAATGCAGAATGTAACTGCACAACAGCTGCCAGCAAAGACAACAAGGTCAGCAACGCTTGGAATTCGTTATCCATGCTGAGTTCACCACTGGTAGACGAGGCTGATGCCGTTCGTTTTTTTATGGAAAGGATCATGTGATGGGAGCATGATGAATCAGGGAAGGATACATTGTGACTGATAAGACTCAATCAGGAAGCGAACGTGGGTGTCTGCATCATCGTTACCAAAAGTCTCCGTTTCTGGCTGTCCACACTAAAACATTTTCATTAACTAAAACTGTGCCAGCGGTGTTTCCAAAACTCTCCATTTTAGGGGCTCGAAAACTCTGGCGTAGTATGGAGGCAAGGCATAAACCTAGCAAAAGTGATGCGTTTTAAAACTCAAATGTATTAATGTGGATGTAGCCTTAGTTAAATGTTAGGAAATTACCTCAAAATGCTTTTTCAAATGAGATGGAACTCATGGCTTCTGGAGAGGTCAAGGAGACTCTTCATTTTTTTTTTTGCATAATCTAGAAATGATGAAGTAATTAATCAATTAGTTTCCAACCCTGTCCTAGCTAGTATGAAACAGTACATTTTGTACATTTGGTCTTTATCGGACGACACCATCTTGTTTTCTACTCAGTGATGTTATGAAAAATGAAAAAAAAAAAATTTGCATTCGATTCCAACAAATTTTAGTCACGGGAATTGTCATTTTAGAGCCGAGCATGTCTGTCCATCACTACGGCAGCATTTCATAATCCTACGCATCAGCTGAAGCACACAGGCTTTCTAATGGCTGTCATATGGGACAAAAGCAGAGAAGACACAGACAACATATGACGTGTGTTTGGGAGCAGTTGTAGGGCTGACTCACTGTTCTCTCTGACAGATTAAATGTCATTCAAATCAAATACAAGTACAGCTTTACAGTGTACAGTGTTTCTAAATTGCAGAAATCGCCTCACCGTCATGAGGCTGGTCCTGTGGGAGATGCTGTAAATGCCAGGAAGATAAAAAAACAAAAACTCAATTTGCATTTACATTTCCAGCATTCAGCAGACGCCATTATCCAGAGCAACTTAAAGTGCTTTTGTCTATCAAAAACAAATCCAGCTGACAGGAATAGGAAGAAATGTAAACATGCATTCACAACTAAATGAAATAGGTGCTCTTTGAAGTGCATGGAGAAGATGGATGGTGTTCGTCTTTGCTTGAAGATAGCCAGTGACTCAGATGTTCGGACAGCCAGAGAGTTCACTTGATGAGAGTTTTGACGCTTGTACCCCGAGGGATGGTGTGTCATGCTAGAGAAGGTGCCTTCAGGTCAGTTTTTGCCTTTGTAAGCAAGCATCGGTGTTATAAATCTGCTCTGGTCAGGTGCAGGAAGCCAGGGGAGGGAACGCAGCAAAGCGGCAAAGTGAGAGAACTGTGGGAAAATGAAAGTCACGCGGCTGCATTCTGGTCCAGTTACAAGGGTCAGATGGAACAAAGGAGCACCTTTGTCCAATGTTGAGATGATAAGGAACCGAACAAGAACCTGAGTGGCCTCCGTGGATAGACATGACTGGATCCTGCTGATGCTATAAAAGAGGAATCTGCAGGAACGACTCAGGTTCTATGAGATGAGAATGTTAGATGTTTATTAAGAACCACACCATGGTGGTGTGAGGTCAGATGGTCTGATGTGAATGTTAGAAATAAGGCTGTAGTTAAGTCAAGTCCAAGACTAGGACCAGCTGGGATCGAGTCAAAGCCGAGTTTCAAGGGAAAACCTCAAACATTTGGCTTCATTTGTCCATTTTTTCCCCCAGTTTTTTAAAAGTAAGAAAAGAAAAAATCTCGTGTCAAACTTTGTGCATGGAAAAAATAAAAAAAGAAATAAAATGATTGCTATTTTACAAACTCTCAGTCAAGACCAAGACCAAAGTTAGTGAGACCATTATCCAAGACTAAGCACAGATGGTCTTGGGTGATTGAATCACAAGTAGACAACGTTAAATACAAGTGTAAATGACCACCAAGATGCATTCAAGACACATTCACTCACTTGTCGAGGTGATCTGGGACGCATTTGACCACATACCTTTTGTAGTGTAAACAGTAATGAGCCTCCATCAAAGACATAACAGCAAAATACATCATCTGTGCCAGACATCATGGCTGTTTTGGTGCCGGCGTGCCAACGTTCAGCTTGTCATGCGCTCTTTTACAAGTCGCAAATGACTTTGTCCTGCAAATCTCAACAGTTGGAATAGCCTGTACATGTATATTATTTGAAACATTTTGGTTTTCTTTCAACATTTCTGGCACTTGTCTGACGACAGAGACTGACATAATAAAGATTCATGGGGCCTTTTGATCTTCTAGCGGAAGTGACGTAAGCAGTAATGAAATCTGAACACAAGTGGACACCTTGCATGATAAACACAGGTGTAAACGGTGATGTGTCCCAGCTGTGATCCGATCGCCCAAGATGCGTTTAAAAACCAAGTGTAAACGGGGCAATAAGTCTGAGACTAGTTCAGGTTAATAGACTCGAGTCCTTGAGCACGAGTTAGAAACGTGTTTGGTGAAGACCTTGCAAATGTGTTTTTATTTGCAGGGTTGATTTGTTCCTCAGGACCTTAAACTTAATTACTAAGCCTGAGCCCTTATTACAAGAAACAAATATAGCCCCAGAGCGTAACAGAATTGTTTAATGTGTGATTATGAATCTGCACTTTGTTTCTACTTGCATCTAAGGTCATTTTCAGGGGTCTGTATTGTTCTTCCTCTCGTCTGTTTCATCCACTTATGAGTTTTCACTGATGCTCTCCTTAAATTCTTTTCCTTTCCTTTCCACCTAAAATTTGTTTTCCTGACTCGCACTGACTCCGAACCCAATCGTCCAGACCAAACAGCTCAACCGTTTGAGACTGTTTTAACTTTTCAAGCTAAATAATACACCTCATCACTACTGAATTAACACCAACATTATCATTTATCATGTAACTTTATTGTTTCTATAGTAACAGCTCAACAAACTGCAATTGTTTTGTCTTATTAATGTCAATAGAAAGTAAAGGAATGTCTGTTTACAGCTGCTATAACATAAATGATGAGCAGGAAACTACAATTATTTGCTTTGAATATGTTTCGCAACAATGATTGTAATTTTAAATGGATTAAAAGCGTTAGATGTTCTTTAATAAATTATAAAGTGTAATTGCTGGTAAAACTGCTTTAATATAAGAGGAATAAAACACAACGTCAGGGTCGGAACATCAACTGCAATTTTTGCAGGGTGGCATCGAATCACCCCTTCATTGATTCATTCAAGTAAAAAAGTTAGAATTAAAAGTAAATCTTGATCTTGGAGATTTAATGAAACGCATTCAGAGTGAGCCAGTGACAGGCGGACAGAAACAAGACGAGTGTCAGTGTGAGACCAGACCGTTACAGCATCCATATTCATGATCCGTCACTCAAATGCCACAGCGGCGCACTCGAATGAACTCGAAGCTGATTGGAATTCCAAGTGTTACCTGATCGACTGCACACAATGTGCAAAGTGCAATGCACAACAAGGTCAAAAGATGAAGCAGTGTCTGTCACATAAAGACAAAAGCCTGCACAGCTCAAGATTCCTCTGTGGAAAAATTACAGCTCTTTAAACACCTCAGCAAGTTGTTCGATCTGTTTAAAAAGTGGTCTTGTCTGTATCTCTGTGTTACAACTCACCCTGGGCCTCAGAAATCTCAGTAAGTAATTGTTTATGATTTCCTCATTAGCTTAAAAGGTTAGCTAACGTTTGTGTTTAAGTGTTGCAGATTAGAAATGCTGAAATGAACGTTCAAGGAAAACATGTTTGATTTGCAAATGTGTTCAGTTAAGTGGCGTGAGAACTGCACATTTTACACAAGTGCTAAAAAGGAAGATTAAAAACACAAGCGCTGAGCAGATGTTCATCACCTGCAAACATACAGAGGGGGAAAATAAAGCAAGACAAACTAGCTGCATTTGGCTCCACCTGGCTGAAAGTTTCTCATGTGATGTGTGTTAATGCCTGGCATCGAGCTACCTTAATAATAATAATAATAATAATACACTTAATTTGTACTGAAATTACTGAAATACATTCAGGTGCAGGATGTACATACCCACCACACTGATCATAGCATGGCAACTCGCAATGGACACAAATACTATAATCTACAATAACACAGCTAGGAGGTTCTCCAACATTATAAAAATGCTTTCATTCAATTCAAATTTAAAAGTGTCTCTTTTTCTAACTGGTATCTTTTTCTAACAAGTCGTTTCTCTCCTTGATGGACATTAACCGTGGATCTGAATTGAACCCCACTCAATTTACAGAACAATGGGTAATATCCAGTTTGAGATATCCCACAATGCAATGCAATGCAATAAGGTAGCAGATACTGAAAAGACATACTGTATGAAGTATAGGTGTGAAGGAAGCCATATGGAGGGAACCATTTTGGAAAAACAGGACTAATTTTTGGTTTAAAGATTATGTAGAGACTTATCATTTTTTTAAAAATGGAAATTTTCAGCCTGAAACTGAGAATATATTGGTTGTGAGCGCCATCTGGTGGCATTGTTGCACATATTTCAAAATTGTTTACTTTGAAACTTAAACTACGTGGATAAAACCAAGCGACCTGAGTTCGGTTTTACAGAAGTGTTTCTTAATAATAAAACAATCAAAACGATATGCATATATGCTGTCAGAACTTGCCTCTGGTTTGGATTTTTATAAATCTCTCTAGACCTTTTTTTTAATAAAAAAAAAAAAAAAAAAAAGTTGAAAAGCCAAAATGTACTTGTCATGTTTTCCTGATTCCTGCTGACTTTTACTTAAACGTCATTAAATGAACAGGAAATAATCTGAGAACATTCATTTTGTTAATAACTTTTTTTGTAATTTTCATACAAAAACAAAGAGGAAAAAAAAAAGGATTGTACATAGACGTGGGTGAAACCTAGTGCAATCTGTATCTGGTTAGTGCTCCAAATATCCGTATCTGGATCTGTATTCAGATATAAACCTGTGGTGGGTTTTTAAATTCATTTCACCAAAAAAATTATGTAAACACATCACACAAACTGGTCTTTATCGGTCTGCAAGTTTCATATCTAACTGCACGCTTGCACACGCAGGAAAGTAGAAATGTCCCATTGCACAAGTTCCACCCAATCCCAGTACACACTTCTTGTCTCAGCTGAATGCTCTGTTCACATGTACAGGCTTTTAATCCAAACAAACAAAGCAACAGCACGCCTCCTATTTGCTCTGTCATTGTATTCATTTGAAAGAAGTTCTCTGTTTAATATGTGTAATGCATTCATATTCATTTACTTGCCCAGGCTATGATCACTGAAATTTAATAATCAAGAAGCAAACCACTAACCACAAATTGCTTGAAGGCAGTAAGAGTCTTTAATCTTCAAGAAGAAGAAAAGGAACTGTCTGCTGCACTCAAATAACCAGGCCGTGACGGACAACTCGGCCATGTGGATAAGCTTCTGCACTCTCCTTTCCTTTCTTTTCCAAAATCTAACATAGTGAGACAGCATGAAAGCTAGAGTCTGACTATTTGAGTGTGTGGGTGGGTTTATATACCCTTTTGAGGACCAAATGTCCTCATATGGATAGTAACAGTGACCGTTTTAGCCTTGTGAGGACATTTGGATGGTCCTCACAAAGAGTGTTTTATTTTTAAACAAAAAAATAAGAGGAAAAAGTTTCATTTTCATTTCCGAGGTTCGGGTTAGGGTTAGGATTAATCATTATGTCAATGTCACAAGGATAGTAAAACCAAAATGTGTGTGTGTTTTTAGGTTATCACCACCACCCAGGCAGAGGAAGCTACCTGCGCTCTCCCTCTTGGACCCGCTGCAGTAAGCCGGAGCAGTCGCACGACCGGAAGCACCACAGCGACTCGGACAGCACCGAGTCCTATCACAAACTGGAACGGCCCAAAAAACCTTGAGAGAAACACAGCCGGGATACACACATGGCTGGGTCACGTTGACGTACAGACCCGTGGTGCTAAAGACAATAAAATGTCATCTCATGCTCTCGTAGTGCAGGGAGCATGGCAGCACTGCAGAGCAACACAGACGGTGTCTATATCTACATCTGGGTTTTCTGAAAGGCTTTAATTTGCCAGGGTTCATCTTGAAAAAGCTAAGTTTTGGGTAAACGTGGGGAACCAGGACAGGAGGTAGTGAGACGTCATCATGACAGCGTGTGTTTGAGCGATGTACAAGAAACGTTTTTTTAAACACTATGTATTATAGACATTTCTTAACACTCCACTTTGAAAATATGGAAAATTTAGGTTTCATTTGATCATTACTTTAGACATTAAAGGTGTGCCTAGTGATTTTGGCAATAGAACATAGAAAATGATTTTGTCCACAGCAACATTCTCCATTCAGCAAATTTTTTCTTACAGCTGATGAAAGGTTAGCAGAACGTCGCTGAAATACTACAAAGTATACAAGTTTTACAAAAGAATTTCGTTGCTTAAAAATCGCTGACCCCACCTTTAAAGGATCATGAAAATGGTCATTTTAAGAGGTCTACAAGTGTTAGAGGGCGGAGTTTTTGTTTGCATTGTATGGATTTAATATTTTATACATTCAATTCTGATCTTCTTGAAGGGAAATGAATAATTATGGCGTTGACAGCATGTAGGTCAGATATTAAATGGTTACCTCAAAAAGAGATACAGTATTGAATGTATGTGTAGCAGTAATTAATATACAGTACATGTATTTCACAATGCTTTAAGACTTTAATCTTTAATTAAGAAAAGATTTTTCCATCATAACACATCCCTGACCCTGCACGTGTTTCTGAATAGTGTAAAGCAGGTGTTACAAAACCAGCACTAATTTACAATTTACAAGTCTTAACATATGTATAATAGTCCAGTTGCCTTGAAACTTAATAACAAGTCAATTTTCTGTCAAATAAATCATTTAGACATTGAAAAGTCAATTTTGATCCATTTAAATTTTTTATTCAACTAAGATTTTTGTGCAAAAAATGATATGCCTGTCTAGAAATAAAGAAAAAAATTGCAGATGGATACAAAGAACACAGGATTATGTTATTAAAAATAGAAATTTCCAGGCTTGTGTCACGGCTTCAGGGTCAAACATTCAAAGCCGACAGGACTCCACAAAGGATGCTATTGACTCTTAGGTGGTACAACGGCGTCATTATTAGCTAGAAAAAAAAGCATGAACACAACAAGCAGCACAAAAAAAAAAAACGGGTCACAACGAGAAGCCGAGTTCCAGAATCCACTCCTGAAAAATGTGTGAATTCATTTGTGTTTCAGCAGAAACTGAAAAAAGGGTATAAACGAATAAACAGCAATAAAAAAAAAAAGCACACATTTGAGTGCAAAAAGTTCGTATCCCTCATAAATGGAAAAAACAATTCACCTATTCTACAATTTATTTACAAAACCAGAAAACCTGTTACAAAATACGACAGAAGCATAACACTACGCTTAAAAGTTTGTATCCTCGTTCATCTATTTTGCATGTACTTATATTTGGTGTAAATCAAGTCGAAGATAAAAAAAAAAAAAATAAATAAAAAAAAGAAGAGTGAAGAATATCCAGTGCAGTTATTATGAGATCCCATAATGCATTGCACTACGTTTTTGCCTGAATACTGCACCCTAGTGGATGAAGAGTAACTATTGCACTATTGTAACTATTTGTAGGGAATTACCCTTTCTCAAGTGATCACGATGTTCCCTACTCCCTCCATAGGATACACCTTCACTCTAAAAGGTTGCTGAAAGTAACAATCACTTGGAACGCCATTTTGTCGTAGAGGAATCCAGTGTTTTATTGCCGCATAATCACGGACACTTTCGGAAGCACCGATTTCATTCAGGAGCTGCTGGTCACATTAGTCTGATTTCGCAAACTTTCAGATGCGTAAATACAAATGCACGGACACGAGACCTGCGTAAAGCACCAGAAGTGTAACCTATCAGAAGCAACAGTCAGATTTTACATGACCGTACGTTTATAGGTAAACTCAGCCACTTTTCCTCAGTGTGAACACAGATTCTCAAGAGCGAAGAACCCATCCTATGTGGGCTTCATCACTTCATCACAAGCTGAGGAGGAAACTAATGAGTAATACTGACGTACGCCGGGATCAGGCTACACAAAGTCAGTCCGATTTTGTCACGACCACCAAATTTCCAACATCAGGCGGAAATATTAATGTCGAGAACGAGGAACGGGGTCTTGTAGTGTGAAGAACCGAATCGAAGTTCTCACCTAGTTCCACTCCTACGACTTGATCCTTGAGGCTCCTTTTGTAGCAATGATAGACAATTTCTTGACCCTCCTCCCCGATGACACGCAAGAACATGAATGCTGATTGGTCGGGGTCAAACTTGTAGCGCTGCCAGTCTCCTGACCAAGACACGGCAAGAATTTATGGCACTGTGATTTCCTAATCTGACGTGGTGACCACCGTGAAAGACAAAATATCGTTTAGTCTGATTTGTCAACTAGAATTGTTTTATGCACTAAAACCTGATGCTCATTTAATAATAAACTGATGACGGTATAATAAACAAAGGTCAGGTGTGGAAAAATCAGTGATATTGTGGTTCTTTTTTTTTTTTTTTTTACTACTTTGATGAATCAGCGTGTGACGATCTTTTCAGAATCTGGAACACACAGGTCTGAAAGAGGGAAAAAAAAAAAGAAAAGAATACAGCGCAAAGCCGTCACAGATCTCTACTGCCCAAAGTACTAGTCGCTTTGAGGCTAAACATAGAGAGACAAGGACGCAAACTGGACTCGAATGTGTTTTACGTAAGACAGAACAGAATACCACGACACATAGGCAAAACTTTTTGTCGAGGTCACAAACGTCATGTGCTACATTCAAAACTGTTGGACCTAAACAATAATCATAAACATGTTTATTTCCCTCACTCTGTATTAATCATCACTTAACTAAATAACTAGTTCATGATACAGTATGTTATTACATTACTTAAGTTAGTAATGTACTTCGCTACTTGTTTAGTTACTAGGTATCCGCAAACGGAAACATGGGACTGGGAAGCACACTGGAGGTTTTATTTGTCCAGCGGGGTAGCAAATGAAGTTTTAATTACTCCACCGCTGCAGTTTAGCCGCATTACATGCAAATACTCGTAAAATCAAAACTACATAGGGAGCGGGGGCAAAAACTTTGTCACAGGAAACAGAATGAGAGAAATGAGCTCAGATGGAGATTTTTGTTTTGTGTGTGTTTGTTTTTTTTTTTTTAAGTGGTCGTCACGCCAGCCATCTTCCTTGTTTTGAGGCAGGGTCCGACACGATCCCGATTTCTTCGTTAATGCCTTGATGTTTCAGCTTGGACCTTCTCAGGTCCAGTCAAGGAAACACTTCTTAGCAAAAGCCTGAAAAAAGCCTTTAATACGAAATCGCTGCCCTCGGCTGGGATCCTCCATCAGCTCCAACACTTTTTTTTGTCAGTTCCAGCTCCACAGAGCTCCGTCCTACAGGTATATAAACTCTTTGTGCTGCTGTGAGGAGCCTTCATGCTGAGATGTGTCGCTCTCCTTGTCCCAGCCCTTCAGGCCCTCAGGCAGGCTGGTGTCCTCGTCAACGCTGCCAGTCCCCTCCACAAACTCCTCATAGGTGCACTTCTCTACAAACGGCCTCGGACCCAACAGTTCCACCATGTCCGCTTTGTCCAGGACTTCGTTCTTCAGGAGACGCTTCCCCACCTGAGACAGGAGCGAAGAAATTATGCTTAGTCACCCACTGAAACCATGTGTGCTAAAATCATTTCCAAATGGTCAGCTCTTCATGCATGGCTGATTTCGATTATACAGATTCGAATGGAACACATTCTGATTGAATTCGATTGCTCAGAAGGTGTTGATTAATCCGTAACAGGAGATCTGACGGTAGCACAGCTCTGAATCACAGGTTTATATACACACGCTCGTTCTAATACGTTATCGTTGCTATAGTAACAGCTCATTCACAGGGACCTGTACGACCCTACATGGACTGATCAACTTCTGTAAAGAGAAGTTTATTTAACGCTTATGGAAGGAGTCCTCAGCGTCAGTGATCTGGAACAATCATTACGTTTTCAGGACAGAGGAGGTTTCGCTTTACGGTTTCTCTGTAACGTGACAAGCTTTTTCTTTTTGTCTTAACCTCCAGAGAGAGAGAGATGGGGGGGGACGGGGACAGAAGCTGGTGAGCATACAACTTTTTATAGCTGCTATAATGCAAGTGATAAACTACCTTGTTGCATGGATGCACCACAACATTAAATATAACAAAATAGGCAAAAAGTAAGATGTCTCGCTCCTTAATTTTAAAAAAAGTAATCAGTGGTAAATTGTGGCTGAATAAGAAGAATAAAACACTTCAGGACATGCTTTTTTTGGGAAATAATCACCTTTGGGGTAACAGTAACTCATCACACCACCCTGTCGTTGACCGCTTTCCTTTAACGGCACACTCCTTACTTACGAAGTGCGGCCAAGTATGGACTCGGTTTGTGAGGTCACAAGAGGTCAGCAAAAGGCTTTCAATCTCTCACAATATGCAAATTTCAAATATGCAAATTATTATATGGTAAATGGTCGCCGCCGTTTTTTTCAGCCGGAAAGTCGCAATTTTGCAGATTTAAACATGACATGAGCTAACGAGGATGTGCAGACAAAGTTACTGATGAACATCATCATGGTCGCTATGGTAACGGGACGTTCGGATTTCCGTTTACTGAGAATTTGACGATACCAAACGAGACCTGTGACGAACGCTAGCAGGTGACTAGCAGTCAGCTATAAAGTATGGCAGAAGGACGCAGGGATATTTCCAGACTGCATGTTGTCATTACCAAGGAGATATTTCGTGACCGGGTGGATTGAGGTTGCGGAGATGCTCGTCTTCATCTTACCTTCTCCACCAGCTCTCGTTTCTCCGTGATGAGTTGGTGTGTTCTCTCGAAGGCCCTGCTGATGAGAGAACGCACTTCCTGATCTATGAGCTCAGCAGTGGCCTCACTGTAAGGCTTCTCCAACACCAGCTCGCCCTGCTGCGGCAAATCAAACGCCATCTGCCCCACGGACTCACTCATCCCAAACTGCAGGATCTGTGCGTGGGGTGGGGAAAAACAGTGCCGTTTTATTCCCAAAAAAAAGGGAACCAAGAAAGCTAAATGAGTACTTACCTGAGCATACGCAGACTGGGTGACTTTTCTCAGATCGTCCTGAGCACCTGTAGTAATCCTGCCGAAAAACACCTGCTCGGCCACACGTCCTCCGAGCATCACGCACATCCTGTCGAAGAGCTGCTCGCGCGTGAACAGGTACTGCTCCTTAGGCTGATACTGCGCGTAGCCCAGGCCTTTACCTCGAGGAATGATGGACAACTGCACAATAAGAGGAAAGAGAGTGCCTTTGAATTCTCAAATCTGAAGGTGTGGATTCATTTCCGATGACCGCAGCTCTGCTATAATTCAAATCACTTTCGCTCTCAGATCAAAATAATTCAACTTTTGGAACACCGCTGTCACTTCTTTCTCAACGACCAATCAAAATCAAGAAGGGGCGGGACTTATGATACTGGATTGGAGGAAGAGAAACTCACGTCTGCAGTTTGTCCTCATGAAAACTGAGCTTTCTTCACAAGTCGTTAATATTTTCACATGAGGAGACAAACTGCGTGTAGTTTACATGCCTTTATCCCTTTACTGTGTTCCCATTTAAATTTAGCACATTCTAACAATATGTAGTCTACAGAATGTTCTGGAGCGCTCTCTCTCTACACTGAAATAACTCCACTTTCATGAGGACGAACTGCAGACGTTAAGTACATGTCTGGGAGCCAGCTAAAAGAGAGATCTGAAGTTCACAACGAAGGAATGCGGAAGTCTTAGATGATTTTTGCGACCCTGTAACAATAAGCGCTTGAGATAGGAAGCGCTCTGAAAATGAAGTTGTGGGTGTAATGGTCAGTTAAGTTTTCAACCACAGACAGGTCTTCGGGATAAGAGGGTCTGCGCTTTCTATTGGTTTATAGGTAACAAGACACATTGCTTTTGTCTTATTCTTATTGAATAAAAAAAAAAAAAGAGAATGGTGAGGAAACGAATGTTAAGAGCTGCTCGAACATGCGTGAGAACCGTAAATGGAACTAGAAAGGGTCAAAACGCAGCGTCTTTCATTAATATATCAAATCAAATCACTTTATTATAAATTGACTGTGCATTACAGGGTTGAGGTTACACAAGCGTTATTACGCAACGTGAAAAAAAGATGAGAAAATATAGAAAAGACTAAGGGACAACCCTAATGTAATATGCAATGATGTAATATCCCCAATTAAATTTAATCATAGTAATTACTATAAATCTGGTTTTAATTTCACACACAATGCTCATTATTCATCAGCCTATAGAATGGCACTTCATCCTATTATTTTGCATTTGATCTTTTTTATATTGTGAACTCAAATTAACATCAAGTGAATATCAGGATTGAATAAAACACTTAAAACTTTAGATGCGGTGAATGCAAGCAGGGAAAAAGCATCAAGGAATATTTGAAGTAGGATTGATTAAAGAGTTGTGCGTGTGAATATCCCGGTTTACAACAGGTAAGACGCATTAAAAAAAGCCGCATTTATGAGGACGTTTAAAGACTTCGTCTACGTATTAAAATGTTCAGTCACGAGCTTTAATGTGTCATTTTTCACCTCATGCAAATTGAAAATGTAACCAGGATAAAAAGCTAATTTTTTTTTTTTTTTTTTTTGCATGCCACGACTATTGAAAATGTGCTTCAGTGTGGGCTACGAAGATGTTCACCTTAAAGCTTTACAAATTTGGAGTTATAGTGATGTGAATGATCTTGATTACTTCAGAAAAATAAAGTCAGTATATAGAACTACAAAACACTGCATTTAGGAAACCTTTCATTTTCGCGACGTTTAAAATGACTTGTTCTTAACAGACACGTGACCAACCCGTAGCATCGTACAGTCAGTGCGTACCTTCAGCAGAGGGTCAGCGTGCTCCAGAAACCAGCCTACGACAGCATGGCCGGCCTCGTGGTAAGCGACAGTGGTTTTCTCAGCAGGCTGCAGGATCCTCGTCTTCTTTTCCAGACCTCCAATCACCCTCTCTACAGCCTGCTCAAAGTGTTTGGAGGTCACGGCTGGGCCGAGGTGCCGCGCCGCGATCAGAGCCGCTTCGTTACACACGTTCGCAATATCAGCCCCTGGAAACAGATGTTTATACTCATGAACCGATCCTACACCGACTGCGTCCCTCCGCACTCAGTGTTTCAGTACAGCAGACAAAACAGTTTTCGCTTTTATTTCTATACATTCATCACTACAATTACTGGCACCTCCATATCCTACAACACACACTCACACACTCACACACTCACACACTCACACACTCACACACTCACACACTCACACACTCACACACATATATATATATTCAGGTTTAAACACTGAAACTGATATACAAATATATTTTTGAGAGAAAATAGGCATTATTTTCTCTATTTATTTATTATTTATTTAAAAAAAAAAAATCTCTCATCGTTTCAAAATGTTTAATAATTCTCTAAATTCGCTAGAATTCACCGCATTAAATAAAAATGTAAAAAGTGCTCACATGAAAAAAATCTCAGTAGCGTAGAACATCTCATAATTATAAAAAATGAATCACTTCTAAATAATAATAAAAAAAGTGTTTAATATTTATTGAGACTGTAGTTGTACTTTGTTTTAATGATTTAATTGCAGAAATAATAAATTAATTTTAAAAAACCTGCTTTATTTCTTGGTTTTTATATGTAGAAACATTTTAAAAGCATCATTGCTGTTTAAGAGCATTACACTATTAAAGTTACACAATAATAGTGTAATACATATTATTATTATTATTAATAAACATTCTATTTGAAACATTTAATGGGTTAATTGCTGCAGTATAATCATAAATAAAGACAAGACCTTATACAAAATCTATTTTATTTCAGGACGAATTCTTCTTCAATTAAATGATTTTTTTTATTATTTATTTAAACTAGAATTTTCTAAACCGAATTTCCCAATCCAGATTTTTTTCCTTTCATTCAGAAAGCTTTTTCGAAAAGGAGTGGGAATATAAATTTTTTCCTTTTATTTTTGTTACAGCTCTTTATACAACACGCGTGTACGTTTCATTTAATCATTTAGAAAAGGCGAGAATAAAACGAGAATTGATGCGCGTGCTGTAATAAAGGTTTTATTTATAAAATGGTCCCACTGGTAAAGCCAATTCAGTAAATGATATATGTTTCTATTAAAAAAAAAAAAAAAGGTACTGTCTTTAGTCCTGATAAAGCTGTATGTAGGCGTGGTAATAAAATAAAAAGAAAAGAAAATTACATAAATAACCGAATAAACATTCAAAGTGTACTGAAATATATTATAAATACATCATAAAACATAAGAAATACATTTAATATAAAAATTAGATAATGAAATTATAAAATCATGATAAAACAAACAAAAAAAAAAAAACCAAACAAATGATGACAATTATCATGAAATAATGGAAGAAAATGTTTAAAATGTATACGAAATGTGGAGTAAAGAAGAGATCTGCATTTCATTCGTACCTGTGAAGCCAGGTGTGAGAGCTGCCAGTTTTCTCGCCAAATTATCTGAGGTCAAACTGGAATCCAGCTTCAGTGGCCTCATGTGCACTTTAAAGATCGAAGCCCTGCCTTTAATATCAGGCGGTCCTGCGTTGGAAAGACAGACGCGGAGGCAGAGGATAACAGGAGAGAAAAAGAAAGGAGGGAGGGAGTTTTATACCACCCAGATGAAGATGATGAGAAGCATTTGCTCCGAAGCCCTCAAGAGCCCCAGTGTTTACAAAACTCCTCCAGATGCACTTTCACTACCTCCCGCACTCTCCCTTTATTCTCTCACACACTCTCCCTCCATTTTCCATGTCCGGAACAGGAATGTTCCACTGAGCCAGCTGTGCTAAAGTGGGGAAAAGCTCTCCGCAATAAGAGATAAATCAGCTCCAACACCACGACAGCAATCCCTGCTGACATAATACAGCTGTGCCGCATTGCTGCCTAAATCAGTTGTACATGTATGAGCAGGGACGAGGTCTGCCAGGAAAACTCACAAACGAAGCAGGAGTGTTTCTGGGGGAGCCAAAAGTTATTACTGTCTTTATAAATGTATCTAATGCAAGGGGGCTTGAAAAATCCTCAACTCAGGCCAGAGTTAAATAAAGCAAATCCCATGAATGCAGATTTATCTGTTTCCAAAAAAGCGGAATATAAATACATAACTAAATCTCTGACAGACTGAAGTCATGGAAAAAATTAAAACCCATAATCAGTCGGTTTCTACAAACGCAACCAGTCACAGACTGCAAAAAAATCATTTCAGATAGATCTCTCTCTCTATATCTATCTATATATATATATATATATATATATTACATGCACATACACACATATATATATATATATATACACACACACACACAAGATACAGTACATAACCTGGCCAACCTGCTCGCAAATCCTGCTTTCTACAACCGACCCTAGTACAAGAAGGTAAGAGAAAGAATTCATACCTATGTAAATATGTCTGTCGAATCGTCCAGGTCTCAAAAGTGCCGGATCTAAAACATCCGCGCGGTTAGTGGCGGCCAGAACCACGACGTTCGTGTTGCTGTTAAAGCCTGGAGAAAATACAAAACCCAATACGGCAAACACATTCATTAACGATCACTCAATGACAACATTTTAAATTTTAATTCGCAGAATTATGTATTCATCGATAAGATTTGGAAATAATTACATAGTGAAAGTTATGCTGTGCTAGTAGAGAACATAATTCACAAAACTCATTATTTCCAGATCCCTTTAAATAGGCTGGAAAAAAACCATTAGAATTTAAAAAAAAAAAAAAAAAAAAAAACTGAATTAAAACAAAGATTAATAAAATAAAAAAAAATCCTCACTGGAGCATTTTTTACTGCATTAATTTAAGAAACAGGAAGTTGAACATTTACAATTAATGCTGTACAAGTGTTATTGCGTCATAAAATATAAGAGCTAATCAGCTTCCATTACACAAAAATCCGGGTCATACCAAGAGAACATGTTTATATGATGAGCATCTAAACAAAATACGGAGAGTAAAGGATCAGAGCAGTATAAATTAAGAAATAATGAACAGAACAGTTAAAAATATAGCAATAGAAAAAAAATGATTAGAATAGAATGATACAGGGGGAAAAAAAGTATAGGATAGTTTAAACAAAAAGCAGAATAGAATAAAAGCTCAGAATAAAGAAAGAGAAGAAACTTGAACAGATCAGGTTGAATAAAGAAACTGAATAACAATTTATAAAAGAATGAAATAAAATAGGAGAAAACAGAATAGTGTAAATAAAAGGGAATAATGTAAATAAAGAATATAATGAAAATCGGATTAGAATAGAATAAAGAAAATTATTATTATTAAAGAAGAGAATTGTTTACAACCCCTAATCAGAAGAAGTTGGGACAGTATGGAAAATGTGAATTAAAAAAAAAAAAAAAAAAGGAAGAAAGAAAGAAAAAAGAAGCAGAAAAACCCAGTGTTTCTTGCATGTACTTTGACTTTTATTTCATTGCAGACAGTATGAACCCCAATCAGAGATGGAGGCCCTCTGCACATCTTTCCTCCTCAAACACTCAGACTTGCGTGGATACTGCTTTTCTAACAAATCATGATTACAGTCGTAACACATCATTATTTAATATATTTATCCCAGCCCAAAATTTCCCCAGTCCCAACATTATTTGGAATGGGTTGCAGGCCTGAAATGCAGGAATGGATGTATATTAACAGATAAAATGAAGTAGACCAGACAAAACAAAAATATCTCGGGTTCATACTGTCTGCAATGAAACTGCATAAATGTAAGAAACATTTTAATTTTTTCAATTTAATTTTTTTTTTCCTTTTTCCACACCATTCCATTTTTTTTTCCTTACTTGAGGTTGTAAATAACAAAACAGTAGAACAGAATTCTGTAACTGAAAACACACAGATTTTAATGGTACAGAATAGAAAAGAGGATTAGAATAGAATAAAAGGAAGAAATATAATTAGAACAGTATAAATAGAGAAATAATGAAATAAAGGATTAGAAATAAAATAAAATACAATTGTTGAAATAAAGAAACAGAATAGAAAAAAAAAAGAAAAAAAGTAGTGGGTGGGTGCGGTGACAGGGAGGGGAATAGGTGTGTCAGGTGATCAGCAGAATTGCAGTTCACCTCCTGGCCAGCAGAGGGCACTAATCATTACTAACACAGCCGCTGAAATCAGTTCAAACGTACCATCCATTTCCACCAGTAGCTGGTTAAGCGTGTTCTCCTGCTCACTCTGCCCACCGAAGTGCCCTCGGCCCCTCTTCCTGCCCATTGCATCGATTTCATCAATAAAGAGGATACAGGGGGCGTGTCTTCTGGCCAGCGCGAACGTGTCCCGCACCTACAGCGTTTAAACAAACATGATAATAAGAGGCGAGATCAGTAAAGCAGGCACCGAAAGGCTTCCTGACAACATACTCGATATCCAGAAGAGTTTCTGAAGAGGATCAAGATGTTTCTGTTGTAAAAATATTGACACCCTTGGCCTGACACCGTATTTAGGACACACAGGATTTTACAGCCCCATATAATAACAACAATAGCGTATGTGAGGCAAAACAGTTAAGTGATCAGCATTGTAGCACAGGGCTGTCGAATTCTTCATTCTGGTTGGTCAGACACTGTTACTACAGTTTAGTCAGCAACATCATCAGCAGACATGGTAAATGAAACTACTCAGGAATGCAACTTTTGACTTAAAATATGAAAGCTGGTCAGATGAAGATGAACAGGAAGAAGGAATGCCAATTTTACAGGAAGCACCTTTAAAAGGAATGTACAAATCAATGTGAGCTAGCTAGCTGAAGCGCTTATGAAGCAGTGCGGCTTCTCTGGGATTTATTTTTGTTCGTGGAGCAAAAATAAACTGTGTCGAACAGTGTCTGAAATGTCACCTACTGGATATAAATCTCGAATAAAACTCGTCCACGAGTAGTTAACTATAAAGTAGAAAACTTAATTATGGTAAAATGGTACAGCGCTCACCCGGGCTGCTCCTACACCCACGAACATCTCCTGAAACTCTGAGCCGCTGACTGTGATGAAGGGAACTCCAGCTTCACCAGCAGTCGCTTTGGCCAGCAGGGTCTTTCCTGTGCCGGGTGGACCTGACAGCACCGCGCCCTGGAAGAACATTACGGAGCGGTTATCGCTGATGAAGAGAAACTCTGATCTATGCAGAAAATCGCCCAGCAAGTCTCCACAGTCATTTTCTCTTAATTCATAAATTTCCCATATACTTCCTTAATTTATATCACTATTCCATTGTTTTTTTCTAGTTTGTCAAAAATAAATAAATAAATAAAAATGCATTTCAAGCGCTCCCGTGATCACGTCTCGGCACACCACGCCCTCCACAGAGCTCCTCCTACTCGATGGGAAACAAACACGTGTCCGATCGAAGAAAAACAAGCAGATGAAGGTCAAGACCACTCCACAAACTTATCTCAGGTCAAAACAACACACATCACCTGAAGACCAAACATAAAACCCATCATTTACACTTCATACCTTAGGGATTTTGGCACCGAGTTCCTGGTACTGTTTGGGCTTCTTCAGGAAGTGGACAAACTCCAAAATCTCCAGCTTGGCCTCTTCACAGCCAGCAATGTCCGTCAACCTGACAGTAATGCTGTCTCTTCTCGTCATCTTCGCTTTGGACTCGGTCATCCGAAAGATGTTGTTTCCTCTCCTGCGCTGCCATTCTCCAGGCTTCCACTGCCTCGAGCTGAACATGAGCAAACCAAGCAGCGCAACTAACGGGAGTACCATCACGAGGAACGACCTGGACGAGTAGAGCGGATAAAAATAAACGCGTTAGCTTTGTAATAATAGAAAGGAATAAGTAGTCTTCCAGGTTAATGAACACTTAACAGTCATGTGATGTAATGAAGTTAAAATCTCTAGCACAATACAAGGAATATTCAAATGTGTACCATATTGTCATCGGTGTTGTAAAACTGCAACTGTGACTGCAACCCATAACTAAGCTTAAGTACAGCTTTGTTAGCACATAATCATGCAAAACCTACCCATTTAAATTATAATTTGTATTGAATTTGTGAAATTATACCACAGCTCTGTTGAATTCTCTAATCTGATTGGTCAGGTGTTGATTATAGTATGGTTTCCATAGTAACAGGTTACACAAGGACTTGTGTGGGAGTGCTGTACATAAACTGATTAAAAACATAACTGGTAACATAGTGACGTTTTTTTTTATCATAGGTAAGGAGTCTCCAGTGTCAACACTTTATAACAGTAATGTATTTAATGGCAGAGGAAGGTGCACTTTGCAGATTCTTGGTTTCGTGGGCGTTTCACACCATTAAATGTAACTTTAAACAGATAAAAAGTGTCATAAGCTGGGTTTCCATTTCAGTTTCGCGCAAAATATTTAAAACAATTTAGACAAAACACAACGTCTGTATTTCCACTGAGCGATGCCATGTGATTAAAGTTGGGTTTTCTTCTCATAGGAGAGCTCATACAGAGCTCTCTTTTCCCCCCCCCACAAAAGTAGAGTTCCCGTTCGCGCTGGACACGTCATGTGACATGAAAAATGTGTTTCCATTTCAATTTTGCCAAACAGCGCTTTATTGAATTATCCGAAGAAACACCTCATGCGAGACTCTCAAATATTGCAAAAAAGTTTTTACTCTCGCAGCGAGAGTAAAAACTTTTTTGCAATATTTGAGAGTGACTCTGCTTCATGTCACATTTATTGCATATGCAAGTGGAAAAAGCATCATGGAAAAAATAGCAATGATAAATAAAGAGTGAACTGAGTCTGTGTCCAAATGAATATCAAACATGACAAGAATACCAGGAGAAATGTACTCCGCTGTGAAGCACTAAGAGCTATAGACTGACAAGCAGCTTTACTGCATTTTTACTGTATCTAATAAACTGGCCAAAGTGTTAAATCGGACAGACTCACCAATCTCTCTCTGTGCTGTACAGCACCGGCAGCTTGTGTGGATCCTCCAAACCCAGCTCTTGTTCTGCTTGCTCCAAATTCCTCTCAAACGTGTCCACGGTACCGATATTAAACCAAACATGACTCTGCATGAGTGGGGACAAACACACATACTTTTGTTGCATTTTCTTAATAACCAACAATAATTATTTACAATATTAGTAAAGGTTGGAGAAAAATATAATAGCCTATAACTAACATATTCTTTACATTCCAAATTAAAAACACTTTCTTACATTTTTTTTTAAAAGCTTAAACATAAATTCTCTCCGTTTGCTTCTCTTTTCTTCAGCTTTCGGCAGTCTGTAAAGAGATTGCTCCGATTTCTTGCTGAATTTGATTGTAAAGTTAATCGCACAAAAGCTCTTTTCCATTTTCGATCTGCTTTTCGTGTGTTTTCACAGCACTACACCTGTGTTTCTTCTTCCTACAGTGACATCATGTGTATTCCTGCTATTGTACGTTATTGCGACCTCTGCTGTCTAAACCAACGCAATTACAGCTAGGAAAAACTAAAAAAAAAAAAAAAAAAAGAGTCATCCTGGTTCATTTTGTATTTCCATCGATTCGAATCGTCATAAATTTGTATCACGACTTACGGATGGACGATATATTGTTACATGCATAGTAAATAAATAAAAAGCTTTTCTAAGTTTGAGATTACTATAAAATATTTATGATTAGGCCCATGCTCACATGGAATTGTCTGTTTATGAAATAAAAAAAATATATAGGGAAATCCTTTATCTCAGTCTCATGCGTTGATCAGAGTTGAAATTAAAGGTTTGGATGGGCCCTAGAAGATTTCCAGATTTCAAATTGGGCCACGGAATTCTTGCACTTGGGAATGGCTGATCTACAACAAAAGCCCTGACAGAATAAAACGCTTCAGACATTTCGTGTTGATATCATTAATATTTTCCCAGAACAGCATATCCCATTGTGTTTTATTCCTAAAGTGTCCTTTATCCTATCCTAAGGGTATACAAACTTTTGCACACACAGAAAAAAAAAAGAGGTACAGCTGAATGAATGCTGAACGACTCACCACTTCTGAGGTGTTGACGTTGGGAGCAGGAAGCACTCGGACGTACTGTTTATTAACCACTTCCAGCCTCTCGACCTGCACACAAAAAAAACGTTCACTCACTTCATAATCCATCAATAAACCAAGTGCTGCACATATTTCTGCTGGATTCCTGCTCCAGAATTATTGGCACCCTTTATTAAAATGCTAAAAAATGAGTAACAAATGCAATAAGTGCTCTTCTGAGCTAAAACATAAACAATGTATGGATATGCAGTATACCTTTATTTCGACATTAAAAGCAGCTATTTGTTCTTGCAAAACACTGGACTCAAAAGTATCTGCACCCCTGCAATTAATATTTGGTGAATCCTCACCCCTAGAAATAATAACAATTTGTCTCTTCCTGTAATGTTTAACAAGGTTACAGATTTTGCACGCGTTTCCCCTCTGCCCTACAGAAATGGCTCACTAACGAACGTTGTGCAATCTGTAGAAAGATAATAACAAAGCTGAATAACAAATTTTCTGGAGTGCTATTTAAAAACTTCTATACATCAAGGCAAATCAAGACTATGCTTTCATATCTTTCATTTGTTTTAAATAGGTTCAGAGGTGTCAATATTTGACTATTTTTTTAAAAATAACTTATTATGAGAACGATTTCTTTAGGAAAAATAAATATTTTCTCCAAAACTGCCTCGTTTTGAGGGGTGTCAATAATTTTGGACCTCTTGCAGTACGTGGATTATCCTTATGTCCATTAGTCACGGTTTGAAATCTTTTAAGTTTTAGGTTAAATCTTAGATGGATCGTCTCTTACCAGGCCTTGAGCCAGGTAGTGATTAACGAACTCCCTCCATGATATCTCTCTTCCTTTATCTCTGAAGTGTAAATACAGAAAAGTCACCAGCATCCCGGCTCCTGCGAAGAGGACGTTCCAGAACTGCTTCTCATCCCACGGGACGTCTTTCTGTTACATAATCAAAATGTTTAACCTTTATCACATCTGCCTTCGGTAACAAATAAACAAAAACAGGAAGCTTTCTAAGAGACTGCAAGCTGGGATACATTTCCTCAGGTCTCATTCTATTCCCCGTCATGTAACTCATCATCATCATCATCATCATCTGCACATTAGTCATTAACATACCACAGCGCTGTTGAAATACCATTTCTGACTTTTGATTAATTTTCCATAACAGCAGTTTTGACAGTAGTGCAACTGAAAGTCACAGGATCGGATCAATGCACCTGTCTTAACATATTATTGTTGCTATAGCAACAACTAACTTAGTGTTTGCTAGTCTTGTAGGCGCGTAATGACATATTGTGCATCGATAAAGCGCGGTACAAATTTATGACGATTTGAATTGTCGGAAAATTTTTTAAATGAACCGTGATTAATCTCTTATTTCCTAGCTAGTTTTTCCCTAGCTGTAATTGTAATGTTTAGACAGCAGAGGGCACAATAACACCCAATATCGTGAAAGGCGAATCGTTACACGCCTAGCTTCTTATAGGACACAAAATCCTGTAGTTTTTCTGTAAGAAGACATTTATTTAGCATTTGTGGAAGGAGTCTCCAGTGTCAGTGCTTTGCAACAGTCAGAACTAAAGTCACAAACAAATACTCCAAATTATTTCATAAACAATCCTCCTTATTGCACAATTAATTCAGATTAAAAGAGAGATATTTACTCGTAGGCTGCGAGACCACCGATTGCCATCTTCCTTCTTCTCACCACCACCTGCTCCCGCTCCTCCTCTGCTTCTTTGGGATTCCGGCTCGCCGGATTTCTCTGCGGAGTCACAATCCGAGTCAGTTTTCACTTACAACTCATTCACACATGCAAGAGAACCACCAAGATTAAATAAGAATAAATCATAGCATATACATACAAGATACAGAAGCATAAAGCACTTGTGGGAGTGCTGTTATAGAAAAATAATCAACAAGTACAAGCTCCTGGGAGTGAGCCGTTACTATAGCAACGTTACGTATTTAATGGGCGTGTTAACATAAAGCTGCGATTTGCCTTGCGGTTGGATCCACTGCCAAAGCGGACGTTACAGAAGATGGATCAACATTGATCAGAGATGAGCAACGAACAGTGATTCTGTGGAGTCTGTATTAAGCAAAATGTTTTTAACACAAGACTGATTTACCTCTGGGTTCTTCTGCTGATCTCTTTGGAAAGAATTTCTCAAATCCTGTGCAAAAAAAATTAATAATAAAATAAAAATAAAAATTACTGACCATGCTATAAATGCAATAAAATTCCCATATTATTAAAATGTAGGATATTGTAAATTGTGCAATGTAAAAAAAAAAAAAAAAAACCTTTTGGTGGTTTGCTGGAGAAGACACGTGACTGCGAGAGCAACAACTCGTTCGATCCTAATCTTAATGTCACGTGATGCAATGAAACATTCTGCTAAGAAATGCAAGGTTTCATTTAATGAAAACTCCAGGATATTCAGTCAGGTCTAGAATTATTGGCACCCTTTAAGAAAATATGCAGAAATTATTACATATATATAATACAAATTACATAAATGGAAAGTTGCAGCAGGTAGCATCGCTGCCTAACAGCGCCGGTGTCCCAGGTTCGGTCACTGTCCGGGTGGAGTTTCATGTGTTGTCTGTGTGTCGGTGTGGGTTTACTCAGCGTTCTCCAGGTTTCCTCCCACCGCCCAAAAAACATGAGTAACACTTCCCACTAAAGAGTATTCACTGTTGTGACGGAGATTCACCAAATTGTAAATGCGGTTTGGAACTTGTGTGTTTTAGAACACATTTTATTATCATAAAATATCATGCAGTAAAGAGTTTCTGTTAAATCACATTCAATACATTGATTGCATTGATGTGTGATGAGTGTATAAAGATGGCTCTTATCAGCAGCCCGTTGGAATGTGCGGCGCTGCAGACCCGGGCCGGTTGGAACAATAAAGAACCTGAATTCACGTTCGGCATTCTCAGTCAGCACAGTAAGAGAAAACCGTACACCATCCAGGGTGTATTCCTGCCTCACGCTCAGCGTTCCCGGGACAGACTGAAAAACGAATAAATGAATCAAGAAAAAAAAAATACTGACTTTTTTTCCTCTAATGAAAATGATTATTGACTGGTATTTAAATTATATACACACACAGTACCATCTGTGTATAAGTCTTAGGCAGATGCAAAGAAATGCTGAAAAGCATTTTTAATAAAGTGCAGTAAAAAGTAATAAACTAAACAAAGTCAATTTGTTCGTATTTTGTTTGCAACCCTTCGCTTTAAAAAATAAATAAATAAAAATAAAAATCAGTAGTCTCAGGTGCAAGTTGTTCAGGCTGATAAGGAAATTTGCTGATAGGTGGTTTTACTCAGCGTCTTCGAGACACTGCCTTCATTAGGGTTTTTTTTTTTTTTTTGTCTGGACAGTGATATGTTAAAAAACACTTTAATGGCATACAAACATTTTTCTGTAACATTTCATTTTTGGTCAGAATAGTTAAGGTTAGGAACACAAAATGCTTTTTTTTTTATTAACCCAATAATGCAGAAGTCATAAAATAAACATCTATAACAAAAGTCGTGCCTATGACTTTTGCACAGTACTGGATATATTCTTTAAAATGCTTTTTTTTTTTTTTTTTTTTTTTTTTTTTAAATAAATGCAACCAAAAATTTACAAACGATCCATTTAGCATGTTTTGCAAAACGAAAGCATTAAGAAAAATAAATATTTTTATACTTTTGAAATAAATCCCAACCCTCATCCTTGTCTAATAGGAACCTATTATGTCATCGTGAGGGTGCTAATAATTTTGAAATCGTGTTTTCCAGACAAAGTAATAAAGAAAACTGCGTTACGCTCAAAAACATGTCACGCTTAAAGTAAGATAATAAGATTAGCTGCACGTGCCATTATGCAAGGTGCCAATAATCCTGAACTCTATCGATTCAATTATATAGAGATTATTTTTTTATTTCTATTTTTAACAGCAACTTAAAAGAAAGAATCTGTCCACCTCCCGACTGATCAACAGGCTGAGTGTACAAGCACCTAGGAACAAATATTTATACAAACAATACACATATTATTAGATTATGTACAGGAATACATTGTAATGTTAAAATCTGAGAAGTTTAAGGACTAAAATTCAGAATAGTAAGGAATGTACCCTGAAAAAGTGGGCGGAGTCAATCTAAACAAAAACAAAACTGCTTACCCTGAACTTTAACACAGCGGCTGAATGACAGTTAAAAACGCTGTATCCTCTTCTCCAGCTCTCCCATCCTGACTTACAGCAATCTGCACACATCAACCGCAATATCCGACTCATTTTACAGCTGCAGCAAAAAGTTTCCTCCAAACTACGAGGAAACTGAATGGATATGAAAGCAGCTGACACGAGTAAACAGCAGGAGCGGTGCGACCCCGTGCCGCCTGATCAAAATACACAATACACACAAACAAACCGCAGATTACAACTACAAACTGTTTGACTCGCGTCGCACAAAACAGCTGTTTCAGATTACTAACAATGTCCTACAGCGAGTTAAATACAACAGACACGTTTATATTTATTCTCCATTGCAGATATATTTATTCGCAGGCAACTAAATAGACACCAGGGGTCCTTAGAAAAGGTTTTTAAATGAAGTAACCAATAAGCGGCCATTTTAAACACCGGTTAGGTCACGTTTTCGTCACTTCTTCAGCAACAGAAGGAATTAATGTTTATTAACTCTTTAGTGCATGATGTGTTCAAACATAACACATATGGTTATCATAAATAATTATTACATTGGTTTAAAATACCATTGCTCTAACATGACCTTTTCTAATTAAAAAGTAATAATATTTTCTATGGAAAACACAGACGGTGTTGACTTTCCTATAAAGAAATAAAAAAAGAAACTCTCATCCTTAAAAATGAATGCTCTTGTATATTTATTAAACTGTGTTTTGCAGAAAAAAATATACAGGTTTAATGAAAAATATCTTAAATGTGAATCAAGTAACCAATTATTTTCAGAATTTAATGGGTTTAGTTTTACAAGCACGTATGGGTGTGATGGTCAGGTGTAGTGTATTATAACATGCAACACATGTAATGAGAGAGATATGTGTGATGTTCTGCCAAAGGAAATGATTAGCACCTCCACAATTATATTTGGTGAATAATGGACAGAACAACTGAGCACGGAGTCTCTTCTTGCTGTGGATCGAAAGCAATATGGTTTTCTCCATAGTGAGGGACAAAAAAGGGATTTAACATGTCTGCATACTCATACTTGTCAACAAGTGTTTCTAGAGGTTGAAAATATTATATAATATATATATTTGTTTCTTTTTTGACGATTTGTCTTTGGCAGGGAACTTCCAAAACTAATTTGTCCCTATTCTCATGTGGGTTGCCAATAATTCTGTCCTTGCTGCTTTTGTTAAATCATACATTTCTTGAGCAGAATGTTTGTAAAACCTCAGTCAAAGTGATCACAAACGTGGTCGACGTACAGTAATTAATTTTACTCGAGATCTTCATAAGCATTACATTGCACAGATGAGAATAACTTCACAATATTTGACACCACAACGTCTGTTATATCACAGAGCAAGCAAAACAAGTCGCATGCTGAAAGGTAACACAGCATATTCCATATTATTTTAGAACAAATAATAAAGAGCGCATAAACCATTACATTCTGAGGTATCGCCTGCCTCAAAATGAGAACATACTGATTAAAAGCCACAGAGACGTACACGATGTCGTGTACAGAGCGTTACTCCTTTTTTACTTCTCCCTTACTAATAACCGATGTGTTCATAAAATCGGGTGCTCGGATATGTTAATAATTTTGACACTGATTTTGATAAATGTTTGGCTTAGACAAATCTGTTGAACCTGCACATCACACACTGCCTGCTACAATGCAGAGATAAATACAGAAATATATTATACTGTACTATAATAAACAGCTTTTAACATAAGGGTGCTTTCATACTTTTTTTTCTTTTTTTTTTTTTTTTAAACTCGCACGCTTTATATGTTACAAAGAAAGAGATGTGTGACCACTTTTAAAAAGCAGCATTTTTGTCATTTTTGGAGTAAAATGCTTCTTTACCTCCTGACAAGTTGTTTACCTTGCAAGCAAGAAAGAAAAACAACACGGGAGAATACTTTCCTTCAACAAACTAGTCTTAGTGAGTGAATATAAAGAAAAATAATTCGTCTGAAGTTACTTCAAGATGAGACATTTCTTAAGTTGATTAATCAGGTTGCGAGTTGAAGTGGAAAGTGATCTACAGTGATCGTGAGATGTTGAAATGAAAATATTTCATTGCCAATATTCAAGTGTTGCAATGTAATGAAAAATAAGAGGGTGTGTATTTTTTGGGATGTTCACCGGTAATCAATTTTAACTGCAAAACCCGAGCTTAAGTTCTCTAAAAGTCTCCAAAGCTTCCGCATCGCCAGAGTTAAAACCAAAAAAAAAAAAAAAAAAAAGTGTGAAAGCACCTTAAAACAATCTCATTAACAAGGCTAGGTTATGGGAGACAGTTTTACAGGAAACCAGTGTTAAACCTGTTAAAATCCTTCCAACACTTGTAGTGTTTCATTTTCAGTCCTTTGTGTTCGCTGTGCTCATTGCGAACGCTGCACTGCCGATGGTACGAGTTAACCTCTACCGCACCTCTATCTCATTGGATGTCTCTCCTGCCTTCACCGATGCTGTAGTGTTACAGAGATGCACAAAAAGCACACGAGAATAAGACAGCAGATACAGAGAAGTATACAGGAACAGTAGGAATGTGCCGGTCCTGTAAGGAGAACTTGCTCACAATGCCAGTTTTAGCACTGATCGTAGTGCTGTCACAGTGAAAGTCTGTTCACACCCGCCAACGTCCTGCGTCTCTAAAGCTCCGCCAGCTCCTCCTGCTTCCGCTCGGTCATCCGGGCGCAGCGTGGACACGTCGTAGAGTTGTCATAATAACAGTCCCTGTTGAGAGTCAGAAGTAAAAAATAATGTTGACAAGTCATTTTTTGTCAAGTCATTTAAAACGCATCAGAGTGCCAAGATCATCGCAAAGATGATAGAGTGAGCATCACATCACATTGGACATCTCTCTCTCTCTCTTTCAGTTACAACTTTAACTCAGTCGAAATATAAATCAAGTATATGAACTGAAAATGTCCCCAAGCTTACAGATACATATTTTCTGTGTCAACTTGTGACAACCTGTAACCAAGTTTTCCGAACAGGATTTTCCGGTTTCTTGGTAACGTGTGAAGCTGCATTTTTTTCCCCGTTGGTCTTACAAACTTCAAGAGAGAAAGAAGAAAAAAAAAAAAAAAGAGAGAGTGAAGGACCAACTGCTTGTTGCTGTTACTTCTGACCAATCAGAATCGAGCTTGGACAGAGCCAGTGTGTTGAATATATTTGTCAGCATGATGCCCTCCCGCCCCACCTGTAACAGCCACACATCCTCCCTCACCACCACGACCACATGACCCTTACTCTCATCTCCACCATTCTGCCCTCGCTTCCCCCACGACCACATACCTTCCCCCATCTCCCCCACTACTTTACCTTCTCCACCCTGCAACCAATTTCCCCAAACCCTTTCATTTGTCACATTGTGAAAATCTTTTCTTCACACTTGTTAGGAAGTCAGCGTCAGAGCCCAGGGCCATGATTGAGGATGCTGAGGCTTGAACCCTGACCTCCAGATCAGTAACCCAGAGCCTGAGCCACCAGTGTTACAAACAGCCAAGTGAAGAGACAGCTGAAGAGAATAAACCAGGGCAAGGCTGCAGGCCATGATGGAATCCGGCCCAGGAATTAGCACTTTGTTGGATCCTTCAAGATCTTTTCAACCTGAGCCTTCATCAGGAGGGGGTGCTAGTGCTGTGGAAAACATTATGTCTGGTCTTTGTCCCAAAGAAGATGGCTTCATCACCACAAACCACATGGCATGTAATGAAGGTCCTGGAAAGACAGTCCTGGCTCACCTCAAACACCAAATGAGCTCATTTTTGGACCCCCTGTAGCTTGCTTAGCAGCCACAAGTAGGCATGATTACGATGCAGGAATTTATTCAGACAAGTCAGACTTTTGTCACCTTCAGAAATTCTCAAACGACTCTGCGGTGGGATGGTGCAGGGATGGACAGGAAGAGGAATATAGGGATCCTGAAGATAAATTTGTTGGGTGGTGTGGAAAAAACCATCTACTACTCAACACAGCCAAGACCAAGGAGGTAGAGGACCACGATCAAACCAATAACCATCATGGGACAGGATATTGAGCTTGTGGACACTGCAGATTTCTTGGTATTCACCAACAACTTGGACTAGAAGGTCAATACTGAAGCTGTGAACAGGAAGGGGATGAGCAGACTCTGTTTTTAAGAGGAACATTTGACGCGAGATGTTGGAGATCTTCTAC
>JAQQZX010000038.1:22503798-22521523 GCA_030068355.1 Notoglanidium maculatum | reverse complement strand
ACACACACACACACACACACACACACACTCACACACTCACACACACACACACACACACACACACACACACACACGTTTCTACTACAACTATTTCTACTACTATAACAAATCTCTGTACATCTTGAAGCTGTAATTTGTGCTTTCTTTAGGCCTGTAATAATAATAATATTTCTTCATCTCAAGAGGCATATGTAGCCCACTTTATGTCTAAAACCATGCTCTATTCACTACCTTCATGTCTGAAAGTACATTCTAAGAGTAGAAGATCTAGTGTTCTCCTGAAATCCCACAATGCCTTGCAATAGGTTAGTATCCATATGACGTGCACCGTAGTGGAGCACCATAAGAAGCAGGGATATATATGTATGTATATATTCATAAACAGAATTTATATACTTCTGTGAAACTGCTTTGTGGCAATGTTAAAAGCACTATACAATTAAATTGAATTGAAGTAGGGCATCATTTTGGACACAGGTGTGTGTCTTCAACAGCAGGTTTCAACAGCAGGGGCACTTTTAGTTGAGAAGGAAGGATAATGGGACTTGTCAATGCTTTCAATAAAATTGCAGAGAGCTCTAAATATTACAGAGCCATCCTTTAAAGGCAGATGGGATTCATCTTGTTTTTTTTCTTCTTTTTGTCCTAATGTTTGTCCATGTGGGTTTCCTCTCATCTCCCAAAACCATGGCAGTCGATGCATTGCCTAAGAGAAATTGCCTCTAGGTGATAATGTGTGTGTGCATGTGGTGCTCTGCAATGGACTGCTTCCCATCTGGGTGTATTCCTGCCTTAAGGCTTCAGACAGGCTCTGGATCCTGACCAGGATAAAACACTTACTAAAAAAAATGAGTGAGTGAACGGAGGCCTTTCTTTTCTGATAACTGAGAATGGTTGTGATGTCAAATGTTCCACGTACCTATTCTCAATGTTTGTATTTTTTGAAGATAATATTAGCAGTTAGAGGATGGTAGATTATAATTTTAGTATCTTGGAAGGTTATCAGCTGTCAGGATTGCGGGTTTCTGTTCCTGGCTGGTGTGTGTAGGGCCTGGTGTAGTCTTCTGCCTCAGGGTTCGCCATGTTGCGCATTTTGAAATGCTTTTCTGCTCCTCACAGTTGTGGGCAGTGAATGTCGGGGTTGTCATGGCCTTCCTGTCGGCTTGGCATGGTCTAGACACCCCTAACGCTGCTACTCACTGGATGATGATGTGGATTTTTTGCACTGTTCTGTGTGGCCCCTGGAGACTGTTATGCATGGGGTCCTATGGGATCAGCAATTTCCTGATGCATGTGTAGGTATGATTTGGGAATGTTCAGATAATCCACTACATATGTATCACTTTAAAAGCCATTATTTATATTTATCAGTAAAATTGTGTGTCATTACATGTCCATTTGTGTCTCAGGGATCTGTTCCTCCATCTAACATACCCATTTGGGTAGTCCTCCCTTATGAAACAAAAATATATGGCAATATTATATTGGAAAATATAATGCAATATATTATATAATACGTTTCTATATATGGGCAACTAGTGCTTATATTTTCCAATATACTGCAATATATGCATGGACTATGTATGGCTATATATTGGTGCATGTAATATATATGGTTTCAGATAATGTATTTTATAACCAGTATATAATAAACATAAATTATAACCAGTACATTGTAAACCAGTAAATTATAAAGATATATGAAATGCGGCAATTCTTTTTGTATTCTGCAATAGATTGTAATATATTGATCGTTACATTATAGTATATTATTATTATTATATTATTATATAGAACAGTATATTATTCCATATATTTTCAACATATTTAAGATATGAATATTTGGGATATTTTCAGCTAATTATCAATCAGTATCACTTAGTTTTAGCTTTAATCTTTAGATTAAAATTAGCTTTTATCTTTTTTAATTAACCAGTAAATGAGAAGACTAAATAATTTAATATATTCACAGTTAATATATAGGGAAATATATATTCTTTGCATAAGGCCTAAATTATGTAGCAACTTTTTTTAATTATTATAATCAGAAATGAGTCAGTAATGGGATTGGAAATGGTTTGTGCTGCAGATGTAATTACCTTTTAGCGTTCTAAGACTCCTGAGGTTTACAGAAAGGAAAAGTGCACTTGCAAAAACTAAGCGATAATTTGTTAAATACTTACAAAGACTTTGTGTGCAGTGTTGTGTTTTATCTATGATTGTATTGTTTCAGCTGCACCTTACCATCCACATAACAGGAACCTAACATCTCAGCTGCAGGCATTAAAGCCATTAGTAAAGGACGCTACATCTCCAAAGCCTTTCAGAAGGGCCAGTGTGCTTATCAAAGCCTGCTCTGTTTGTCCATCTACTTCGTAGGCAGCAGAAGAACTGCATTGGAGTCAGCATGTGATCTTTCTAACTGGGTCCACATTGTCAGTGCCGAAAAAGGAGCGACGAAAGGATCTCTGGAGAGCGTGTTCGCTCTTTCTACTGTGTTCTTCATTTTTACGCTGTGCCTGAGGTGCACTTGACCTTCAGGGACGGGCGTTATTTTTAAACAGCATCTAGGTCGTCTATACATGGGATAGTCATGTAGACGTCATTCAGTGAAACTTTTTGTTTCATTACCTATAAGAAATACTGTTTTTTCATAGACTCACCATAAACTTCTCATGTGAATTTAATACTAGGGTGTTACTTGGAAAGATTTCACAACCAACTGCACTCATGAAGTCCACTTGGAACACTGATTTATTAAGGATTGGTCAGTGAACAACATTATACAATGAATACAGTACCATCAAGAAGCTGTTATGGCACAGGAAAGTGAATTTCTGCTGTAACTGGCACAAATGGTTAGCATTAAGTTTAATCTACCTGTAAGAGAAGTGAAAGATTAAGATATTTCAGCCGGAAACATGACAAGTGGTCGGTTTTAGAGAAGGGTTATTGTATATTAGAATGGCTACTTTGTGAGTGTTTACTTTTGAACCTGGGACTCTGACTCCTCCTCGTCATCCTCATACATCTCTCCCTCTTCCTCAGCCGTGGCGTCCTGGTACTGTTGGTACTCAGACACCAGGTCGTTCATGTTGCTTTCAGCCTCAGTGAACTCCATCTCATCCATGCCTTCACCAGTGTACCAGTGCAAGAAAGCCTTACGCCTGAACATGGCCGTGAACTGCTCGGAGATGCGCTTGAACAGCTCCTGGATGGCTGTGCTGTTGCCGATAAAGGTGGAGGACATCTTGAGCCCCCTGGGTGGAATGTCACACACGGCAACCTTCACATTGTTGGGGATCCATTCGACAAAATAGCTGCTGTTCTTGCTCTGGATGGCCAGCATCTGCTCATCCACTTCCTTCATGGACATCCGGCCTCGGAAGACGGTGGCCACGGTGAGGTAGCGGCCGTGACGTGGATCGCAAGCGGCCATCATGTTTTTGGCATCAAACATCTGCTGCGTGAGCTCAGGGACAGTAAGAGCGCGGTACTGTTGGCTGCCACGTGCTGTCAAAGGAGCGAATCCAGGCATGAAGAAGTGCAGGCGAGGGAAGGGAACCATGTTGACAGCCAGCTTGCGCAAGTCGGCGTTCAGCTGGCCTGGGAAACGCAGTGAGGTCGTGACTCCGCTCATGGTAGCCGAGACCAGGTGGTTGAGGTCACCGTAAGTAGGCGTGGCCAGCTTGAGTGTGCGGAAGCAAATGTCGTATAGAGCTTCATTGTCAATGCAGTACGTCTCATCTGTGTTCTCAACCAGCTGGTGGATGGACAGCGTGGCATTGTAGGGCTCCACCACCGTGTCGGACACTTTAGGGGAAGGGACCACGCTGAAGGTGTTCATGATGCGGTCGGGATATTCTTCTCTCACTTTGCTGATCAGCAGTGTGCCCATGCCAGAGCCCGTGCCCCCTCCGAGTGAGTGGGTGAGCTGGAAACCCTGGAGGCAGTCGCAGTTCTCACATTCCTTACGCACCACATCCAGGACGGAGTCCACTAGCTCTGCTCCTTCTGTGTAGTGGCCTTTAGCCCAGTTGTTGCCTGCTCCACTCTGACCTGAAAACAAATTGCTGATTAACACACCATGCAGGACTTGCCATATAAAATAATGACCATGATATCATATAGCAATTTATCTCAGCAACTCAACAGGACTAGATTTATGGTAAATCCAGTGCAAATGTCCAGGGATTAAATTGGACTGACATTTTTAGTTCTGTGTGTCTATGAGATTTCTCTTATTTTTATCCTTTCTGCTCTTTCACAGTATTTTAACTTTCTACCTAAATGCGTTAATGACGCATCAATGTTTAATAGCCTAGCTCATTACCTTTGTGTTTTTTCTTCTGTCTTAAGAAGGTTAATTCCAAAGCTTTCCGTCATATCCGTAGCAAGCTAACAAGCTAACCAACTTAGCATAGCCAGATTAAATTATCACTATTAATTGAATCAGTCACGTCTTTACACAATAGTCATATCTAATTTTAATAGTTTTTATTAAATGTAATAGATAAGAGTTACTGTTTGACCAAAACCCTGTTGCTAAATACAGGTACACTTAAAACACTTAAAACCTCTGGCTAGCTATATAACTGTAGATTTGCTAACAGATGATCAGTCGAACAGAATTATAATCTGCACAAGATACTGAAATGAAGTGAGATGTGGATTAAAAGAAAAGGCCATTATACAACTATTTATAAAATGGTAAGAAGATGCTAGTTTTCATTTTGCTAGATTTTCCGACTTTAATTTTACAAACACTATCACGTATCAATGGCAGAAATGAATCATAATATAATATAATAATAATATTTTAATGCCAGAACTGATTATTAAAGACAGCTGAGCAGCTGAAATTTCTTGGTCATGCAACTGTAGCAGCTTAAACCCTTGGGACAAACACAGGGTTGCATTATGTACAAACCGAAAATGAAGTTATCAGGTCTGAAGAGATGGCCAAAGGCTCCAGATCGTACACTGTCCATCGTGCCTGGTTCCAGATCCACCAAAATGGCTCTGGGAACATATTTGGAGGCTGGAAAGAAATCAAACAAATGATTAATGAAGAAATATGGACATAGACCTTAAATAAATGCATGCACGTACATACACAATAATAATCGGACGATTATCTGTATCAATTGTCAGATCATTCAAGTGGCGATGTAGATAAATCAGATTAAAGCCAATATCGGACACCTCAATTTTAGCTCAATAATTGGGTTATTCAGTGCATGTGTATCAATAATCTTCTACATTAATTTTTGTAGAAATAAAGGCAGCTTGAAGAAGGACAGGATTGTGACATTCAGAGGTAAAGCTGTCATTTTAAGATTTTTCAAGTCTCAGGATTGAGGACTTTGCAGTTTCTCTATAACAAGCTACCTTTTTTGGTTTCGTAACCCCCTTTAATAATGAGAGCTGCTGTAATGGAAGTATTTTACCAGATGAACCTCATTTCCAGATGTTCCACACGATTTGATGTAAACGTAAATGGATCAAAAGAAGGACGTGTCATTCATTAATAATTTAAAAAATTGTAACTGCTTGCAAATTTCGCCTGTAAAAAAAAAGAAAACACCTCAGCATGTTATGGTTATGGTTATTGTAAAATATTCATCTTCAGGATGAATGGTAGCGGTAACTCTATTTCACATCATTGATCATTTACCTTTAAGAACATGCTCCCAAGTGTATTATTCCTTTCATACTGTGTATGCTAGGAAAGCAAAATGCAAATTTTTGTGATAATCTGCTACTTACGTTACTTACTTGATAAAATATTCGGACTACTTAAAAGCTACTTAATTTAAAAAGGGAGCGATGTTACTTGTTACAGTAAATTCAAGGAAAATAAACAGCTTCACTACTTAAAAATGCTATTTAAATATTGACTCATACCTATATGACCAGAGCTTCCCATCATCAGTTTCTCAAAGTGCATTTAAACTCACTGATTTAATTACTGGCAATATATATATATATTATTTTTTTGCATGTATCAGATTATTGTGCAAATACAGTCTTGCTAGTGAACCAGCATGGTGTAACATTTGCAAATTTTTAACAAATCCATGATAAGTGGATAAAAAGTGAGGGTTTGGGACCGAATAGGCATTCATGTATTTTCTTACAACTTTATTGATGCAGCATATATTCAGGCTTTCTTTCAGCTTTGTTGGAAAACAAAGAAATCGCACCCTGATCACCTTTCCTGATTACTAATGAGAATAATATCTACATTGAGAAAGTTCCTGCATTGGAAGGGTTTCTGTCTAGTGCTTTTCAGAGCTCATTCTGACTCACAGGAAGCTTCATTGTAGTAAACGCTGATCCTCTCCAGCTGGAGGTCTGAGTCACCCACGTAGTTTCCAGTGGGGTCGATGCCATGTTCATCACTGATCACCTCCCAGAACTGTAGAGCACAAAAACACAGCACAGATCAGAATTAATCATCTAAATTGTTTCTCTTTCTGTGAAACACTCTTCACACATCTCAGTGAACCTGTCATAGCCAGGTGTTGTGAATATTAGGTATATTAGTAACAGCATTGAGTCCATTTGTCCTGGACTAATCCGATTCTCCTGAAGCAGCCGTTAGAGGCAGGGAGATTGATCTTCTAGAACCAGATGTAACAGGAGAGGCTAGTGATGTACTGCTGAGAGAAACACAGCAATCCATAAGGGACCAGTGATGGCAACAATCCAGCAAAGAGAAAAATGGTGATGGAGAAAATTGTAGTAAAGCGGCAGGAAATAAATGCTTATATGCCATTTCGAACGATCAGGAAAAACGTGTCCGGATTTTAAAAGAATTATCATTACAGAAACCTTGTTGTGTGCATTAGCCTCGGCAATCCATTTGAGTCCAGTCATGACTTGTAGTCATAAATATTAAAAATTAAACATGGTCAATATTTATGACTCAACATCCAGTAGTATGTGTGTGAGGGCGTGGTCTTTAGTAAGGAATGAAACACTCAAGGGTTACTGTTTTGTGGATATTAAATATAACTATAAACAGATAAGAAGAAGCATGACATGCCATTTATTAATAATTTAAGAATTAAAATGTTGGCAAATTGCTGTGGTATACGAGGAATAAAGTAGTTCAGGATGTGCTGTTATAGGAACTTTATGGTGGTAAGAGTACTGTGCCTCGTACCAGGCTGCATCACTCCACCCCATCTGTGCTTGTTTATCTATAAGCGTTTTATTCTTTACATAATATAAATGATATGTGCTGTATACAGTACATGCGTTTTTAACATGTAGTTTTGTTTGTATAGTGTGCTTACACCAGATATGTTGGGAAGAATCCAGCATTTCATGAACAATCTTCATACAGCCAATCATCATAAATCTGCTTTTTTTATGGTTTGACAAAACTGTGAACTTATCTCACATTTTCAATCAGTTAAGTTTGTATAACACTTGTAGCATGGCATTCAGGCGATATCTTTCTTTAGAAATGCATGTAATCAGAGGAGCATGACTTGGCAGCTGATAGGAAAAAAACAGACAACTCACTTCTTCATTGTGCATTATGGGTGCTTGGAATCGTGTGACTGGACTCCTAAAAACAAACTGACTTGGTTTGAGCTTGTAAGTGAAAAAAATCTGTAGTCCAAGGATTTGGGCTCTGACCTGGATATACTATTCTGGTTACAGTGATGACGTAACTGTACCTTTGTGCTGAGAGCTAAGGACAACCGCTAGAAAGCATACTATGGGAATAACAATGGAGAAATTGTTTGATATATAACCTTTAAACTTGGCTTTCAAGCTGCTTTTCTCCAAAAATGGGAAACAAAAGGACTGAGACATGTACACATTGAGCTGCAGAGCAAAGCGTGCCAAGGGCATTGAGGGCACACTGTAGTAATGCCGTCCCCATTACTGTGTGTGTGTGTGTGTGTGTGTGTGTGTGTGTGTGTGTGTGTGTGTGTAAGAAAGAGAAAGAAAACTGCAACAGGAAACAGAGAAACCTCTTTTATATCACAGTGCTGCTGAATTCTCAATTCTGACTGGTCAGGAGGTGATGATTAATATTCTATAACAGCATCTCTGAAAATAGTGCAGCTGCAAATCATCGGTTTATTTTATTGCGCATGTTTTGATATATTATTAGCATATAGCCTAAGTATTGAAAATGCTTCTGTAGTACCAACCTATACAAGAACTTGTTTGGCAGATTCTCCGCATACACAGATTAGAAAATATGAGTAATTATTGATATGATTCGATACGTTTTCTATGAGAAGGCATTTCAGAAAAGCTGTAACTTTTCTGAAACGATCACGCTTTGCAGTTTCTTGGTATCGTAACAAACTATAGTTACTCTCTTGTTAGCTTCAAGAGGGAGGAGAAAAGAAGCTATTGAGGAAACTTTACAGCTTAATGATAACGGAAACTTAGTAGACTAGTGGACTAGTTTAGTGGACATTCCACAACATCATATACAGCTACAAAGAGGTTGATGTTTTCTTTAATAAATAATTATCTACTAAAAGAGAATGGATTGAAATGGATATTTTGGTATCCGGTACTGTGACATGATACTTGCTATCAGTATCAAAGTCAATATTACGGTACTGTAACAATCCTATAAGACTTTATCAGCTAACAAGACTCTATATGTGTTCATTACTCAGGCCCCATGTGATGCTTTTGTCTGTCGGGCCATGACTCCCTCGCCTCCACGTCTGTCTCCATTGCCCCGTCACTTCCTGTCTCCCTTAGTCTCTTACTCTAATTATCTGTTCTGTCCAACACAGATGTGACTTGCCATCTAAATGGGTAATTAGGGATCCCAAATGACTGGGCTTGCCTTTTAACTGTGGCATGCATTCATTTCTTAAAAAGACAGACAAAGAGAAGTCTCCATTAGTAACACAGGGAAAGAAATCTTCTAAAATAGGACAGCAACGTTGCTTTAGACAACAACAAAAAACAGCGTCAATGAAAAAAAGTGGTATGAGGTAACCAGTTTAACACCCCTGATCCTAATCAGAATGTGTGTGGAACGCTGAGGCAGCTCTCTCATAAAGGAAAGTAATGAAGGGGGCAGATGTGTGTCGTGTTGAGCCAAGGTACCCTGCTGCAGATAGCATGAGATCACTGCATTATGTCAGCCGCCCCCTCCCCTCTCCTCCCCTCCCCCATAACCAACCCCCCCACCCACACACACAAGCCCCTTGGACAGAAGGCCCTGGCATATTCACCGTGACACAGGATATCCGTCTGTTCTCTGCTTTGAATTAACTGAGAGAGGTCCATGATGCAATTGCAGCATCAGTCATCTCTGGCACAATTATGACCCTGGATCAGAGTGATCAGAGATGAAATTTCAAACTATAGACCTGTTAGCCTACATGACACGTGGCATGACACATGACACATTACATCTACTTAAGATGTTTTTCATGGATCTGGGATGATGAGCAAAGTTCTGAAGATTACCTCATCGTTAGGCAGAAACTAAAAGAACATCTGGCTAAGCAGTAGAACCATGACAAAGCATCTGATTATACTATTACAGGCATCAGGACAAAACTATTCATCTGGAATACTGATTATACAGAACTGTTTTATTATCTACATACATCACAGTAATAGATAAGGATTATGTGTAATAACTTCCCATTTAGTTTTTTTTTGCACTGACAAAGGAAATTAAACGAAGATGTGTTTAGTTTGGGCATTCATTGTGCTTTTTCCTGCTCTTACGCTTGGTGTGAAAGGTTTAAAATGCCAATAATGTTGACTACATCGCCCTCTGGTTCGTTTGTAAGACCGTAAATGAAGTCGGACATCTTCACCGCTGGCTGGTGGCGCAGCAAAGAAATGAACCTGCGCCTTTGTTCGAGTCATGCGACAAAAGATGTGACATTGCGGCTTCATTACAGGTCCAAATACATTTCTTTCCCCATTATTAAGAGCTACATTTGAATGCTTATTGTCTCATAACTGGGCTAATGTGCTTGCTGGGGAATAAATTTATGCTCAGTTGCGCTTTGTCAGCTGTTGCGCTTCCAGGGTTTTAGCTCTGCGACTTTAAAGTTGTGCAGATTAAAATTCGTCTCTTAGCATGCCATTTTGAAAGACCAGCTATGCACATGGGTGTGGTCACATCTTTCCTGTCAAGTCGTTTTGCGACCCACAATCTGAGAAAAGGACAAGATCTCTAACACCGTGATGAAGTCCCAAATGTCCATTATTAAGCCTAATACACGCGTCTATGAAGTGCACCCCTTTCCGGCAAAATGCTATTACATTTCGATGTATTATTATTATTATTATTATTATTATTATTATTATTATTATTATAAACATGAACAATCATGAAAGCGTTTTTACCTTGGCTCCGATCTGGTTGCCGCACTGGCCGGCTTGAATGTGGACAATCTCTCTCATCCTCAGGGTGTGTGTGTGTATGTGTGTGTGTGTGTGTGCTGTTGTCTGTCTCCTCCTGCAAGTTGCCGGCGGAAAATTCGGACAGCGAGGACCGGCCTTTTATAGCGCATACGCAGAAAGATGCTGATTTAACACACAGACGGTGACGTCACTGAGCCCAGGCAGGCGCTGACCAATCAGAGGCTGCGGAGAAACCGGCCGGCTGCAACCTGGGCGAGGCGGCAGCATCAGCACCACTGCGATACAAAGAATAGTATATGTGTAGCCTCTTACTGGGGGGAAGTTTCAAAGGAAAAACGTACAATGCTCAAAAGCTCGAATTAAAACCAATATAATGTAGGATATGTAATAATTTGCCTTTATAGAGTGCAGGATTCTGATTTGAGATTAGTTCCGGTTTAGGATGATCACATTTGTTCCGTTGGATGTGGTGCTGTTGTCTCAGGTCTACAGCATGCATGTCCTGAAAGCATTTCTGCGTCTCCTACAGAGCTGTATTTAGGATTTATGTTTGTTTTTTAAAGATTGTACAGGCAAGGTAGTTATAATAATAATAATAATAACAATAATAATAATAATAATAATAATAATGCATCCTCAGTTTTGGTTGATGGTGTGAGGCAGGGATGCAGGACACCATGGACACACACACACACACACACACACACACACACACACACACACACACATACACACACACACACACACGTTTGTTTTTATGTCTTTGTCGGGACCTCCCATTAATTTCTATGGATTTAACTAACCCTAACCCTGACTGTGATAACCTTAACCATAAATAACCAAACAAAATACAAGACTTTTGGCTATTTAAGTTTTTTGATTGTACTCACAGATTTTTGTAAAATCGAGTTCTCTTGTGGGGACAGGAAAAATGTCCCAACAAGGTAAAAAATTACAGGTTTTTATAACACTGTAGAGACATTTGGTCCCCACAATGTAATATAAACGTGGTCCACCCACACACTTGGGGTCAATTAAGCATGCCCAATCCACCTACAAGTGTGTTTTGGGGGGTGAGAGGAAACCGGAGAGCCAGGAGGAGACCCAGATGGAGAGAACTTGTGAAACTTTACAAAGAGAATAACCTGAACTCCAGATAAAACCTGGGAACCTGGAGCTGTGAGGCAGAATAACTGTGAACTGTAATAATAATAGTAATAATAATAATAATAATAATAATAAGAAGAAGAAGAAGAAGAAGGAGAAGAAGAAGAAGAATGGAAAGCTTAATGATAGCCATTTTTATTCATTAGCAATTATATGCATGTTAAACAAATTTATTTTAAAAATGTTATGCTTTCATCAAAATCTGTTTTCTAAACTATTATTTTTCCACTTGTCTGTCAATTGGCATTAAGTATGTGCTGTGTTCTCATAAAAAACTAATTTCCTCTACAACAGCTTCCTGCCGTTTGTCCAGTGCATGTTGAATTCCCAAAGCCACATTTCATTACCTTTTATTCGTCCTGGACCGCCATTGTAAAAACACACTTATCCAGGCTGGGGAAAAAGGAACAGTCAGTAGAAGTAGTATATTGGACAATCAGCATGACAATGGTACAAAAACAGAAGGAAGGAAAAATCCCTGACTCACTCTGACCACGCCCACACCATAAGGATCTGATAAAAGATTCTTCAAATGCAATAGAAAGAAGGAAGAAGAGACACAACTGCTATTGTATTTTCCTCTAAGGGAAACACATTGGCAATTTTGCCCACTCATGAGTCCTGGCTTAAGCATGGTGTATTGATTTCTGAACCTGAAGGACAAACGCAGCTGAGTGCCTAATTGAGCTGATGGTTTTAAGCCTCCTCATGGACAGATGGTGCTGCACAAAGACAGCAGAAGGCGAGGATCCACCCATTTAGAGAAAATTTAGCGTAAATGTGCCCCTTATGGAAAAATAACATACATGTGCTCATGTAAGTGATATGTAATCACATGTGAAAAAATTGTGCAAGTGCATTTAATCATGTTATGCCCTGAAATTTCATATAAGATATATGAAAAAGTAATAAACAATAGATGTGAAACTAAATGAATCATGAAAAATAAAAATCTAAAAACATGTGAAAAATTAAGATGATAAATATGTTAAAAAGATCACATAAAATATTACTATGTCAAAATAAATGAACCATGTGAAAAAAAATTAAAGTAGTGAAATATTAAAAGTGAATAGGTAAAAATAATCATGTGAAAAAATCAAAACATACATTGCTTAAAAACAAAATCATGTGAGAAAATAATGTGAAAAAAAATTAACCAGGAACAAGACCTAAGGAGAAAAACATATAATATAATTAATTAATTTATTTATCTAATATATTTATAATTTTACACTCTTTTTTATCCAATATATTTATCTTTTACAGAATTTTTTTTGCACATGCTATAGTATGAACAGTAAGTAATCATATATAAAAAATGCCTTTACACCAATAGTAGAGGTAACAATTATTTATAATATTATTTCATGACACTTTGAACACCTCTGCAAATCCACATTGCTGTTTTATATGGTGGAAGGACTCTAACAGCCATTGCAGCCATCATTATAGAAACCAGATCACCTTTCCCAGAAGCCTCTGTGCTAAGTCGCCATTCTCACATCAATATTTTATTGCGTTACAAAAACAATCCACAACAATCCTGCATATTACATCGATACTTACTAAAGAAATCAATCATTTGGCACAAAATATTGACTTAAAAATGATTTTACTGCTACCGCCAATGACATGGCCTATAGCAACCTTCTGTTATACAGAAATAACAGACTTTAAAATGCTATAACTGACCAATCAGTATCAAGTAATGAACAAAGCCGTGTAATAAAGGTAGATAAACTTCAATCTTATAACTCGCTGAGGTTGATAATCTTCCACAGCTAGAGGTACTGTAGAGACATCGGTCCTCCGTGGTTGTTTGCGAGTTGGTAGGATTGGACAGACATAGGCATTTAATTCTTCTAAGTCTAGGCTAATACCTGACTCCTCATCATCTTACTATGAGAAAATGTCTAACATTTTTATTAGCAAATGTTTGCTTGTAAAGGCTCAGTATTCACAAATGCAGTGACAATACGTCAACAACAACAACAACCCAAACAAACTGGATTCTGGGAAGGATGAGCTGGCCCCTTTAAGCACATGGGTGTGAGTTTAATAAATGGAAGTCTGGACAGAGACCTATAACTGAAAGTCTGCTATCGCCCTCTGCCTGCAGCACTGTGAAATTCAGTTCCAGCTTCCTGTCAAAAACACACACACAACCTTCAAATTTTTAAAGTTAATGAACACAAGAATAATTTTAACATAGAGTCATTAGCAGAAGATCCAACCACTGTCTACATTTAAAGGAGTACTCCTTTAGGAAAGGCTTTTTTTTTTTATTATTAAACCAGTGTATGTGTGATAACTATTACTCACAACTTTAACATACTGTAATTCTCTGTACTTCACTTAAACAAATTCATTCCTTCAAATTCAGTTATATTGGAAGGGCAGCTGTTGCTTTTTATCAATAAATGTTTACAGAAAAACATGAAGCTCTATGCCTAAATAAATTTCAAAAATAGGGCTTTTTCCAGAGGAGTAGTGTAATTGTGTGTTTCTGATGACACACAGACATTATAAAACCTTCTGGAAAATATAAATATTCAGGGTTTTGTTTTACTGCATTGCTCCAGTGTTACAAAGTTTAATAAAGCACCAAAACAACAGCTTCGGTGTGGATTTATCATTTAAGACTGTTTTTGTTAAGTTCAGTGGTTGTAGATGTGAATTGTTTTATATGTAAGGAATAAAACACAACAGGTTGTGGTGTTACAGGAAATTAATCAGTGATGGGTTGGCGTGATGAAGCAGTCAACATTACCACAGCAAAGTTGATCATGTTTCTATAACAGAACATCCTGAAATGTTAATAGTCCTATTTTCCAAGATTAACATTTTTTATTTATTACTCAAGGATAACATGGCATACATTATATGTTCCAAAAATAATAATTCCTGTTATATGTTATATATGTCGTTTGCTCACTGGCCTCACTTTCTTTCTCTTTTAAAGTTAATAAAACATACATTGCAGCTTGTCTGTAACTGCAAAGCATAAACTCCTGTGTCAGAAAACTTGAAGTTTCAGCTTTACTGACTGAGACAGTGCGCTGACACTTGAGAGTCCTACCATAAATCATGCATAAACATCTACAGGACTTTTCACCATATCAATAACTATATACATTTTTAACCCATTTCATATACTATACAAGTCCCTGTAAATGATCTGTTACTATAAAAACAATAACATATTAAAATGTGTGCATTAAAGTAAATCTGTGGTTTGCAGCTGCACTAGAAAAGCAGCTGCTGTTATAGCAAATTAATCATCACTTTCTGACCAATCAGAATCGAGAATCCAACAGCACTGTTGTAAAATGTCACGTTTTTGTTCTAGCCTGATACTATAAAATTGCAGCTATTACAGTAATATAGATGCAATAAATCAAATCTTTTACAATGTTTCACAAACAAATGCAAACAGACTACAGACACATAAAACTTGTCGTAGAGGACAGAACTGGAAATAAAAACCAATACATTAAAAAAATGAAATGATCTATTAATATCACAGTCTCAAAGAAACTGGACACAAAAAAGTGGACAAGAGGATGCTCTAGTGGCCAGTGTGTTTCTTATTCTGAAACACAATGGAGGTAAAACACAACCATGACAAGCTGATCCATGACATTATTTGATCCAGATAATTATAAAGGTTAATCCACAAGCTGACTAGAAACATTCGGGAGACATTAAAACATGCTGTAAGAACAGAGACGTTTGTTTTACTAACTGACTGTCGTACATGCAACTCTAAGTACAACCCCATATAAATAAAATTAAAAGCAGGATGAAAATAATAATAATTTTAAAAAAGTATGAATGTATATATGTGCTCATCAACAAATTAAAACAATATTAAAAACAAAACAGAAACAAATACACAGTGGACCAAAAAAAAAAAATCAAAGAAAACAATACAATTCTATAGAGTGAAAGATATTAAGTAACAAATAAAACCAAGAATATAATTTGGCATAAATGTGCAAATTAAACAGGAGTAAATATTAAGATATTAAAGGTCCACTATGTTGGATTCAGCGCCCTGAATGCCCCTCCCTTTTACAAGCGTGTATTAGAGCGTACGGTGGCCGTCAGGTGCTTTTTCTCCCTTGCTTTTTCCATGCTAAATAATAAGTATGATTTTTCAAAATTTGGGTTCTTAAGCTTGTTATCCAGCACCAGCAAACACTGATTCCTCTTCTTTATTCTGCCTTGTCATCCTTTCGTCTTCTATGTTGTACTTCCGGTGCTTCCCTCTGGATTCACGCTGCCCTTTGTAAAAGTGTAAAAACACAGAAGGGGCTCTCTAGAGGTTTGTCCGTTCTGGACAGCATGGCGGCTCTGTAGAGGTGGACCCGCTCCCTGTGTAGATATAAACAGCTCATTCTAAGCTTATGAAAACACAACCATTTGTAGTTACAGGTAATTATATACTAATGAAAACATACTTATGAATATTATATTCCATTTCTGCTAATAGATCCTACTAAATCCTACATAGTGGAATTAATGTGTTGTTCAGCTAGGTGTATACTAAATGCTACATGTAAGTTTACAACATTTAGATCCCTTAAAGAGGCCGACTCACCCTTCCCGAAATCCTTTCCGACAAGTAGCGTGTCGCCATTTTCGATGCCATTGAGATTTCAAAAATATACAATTTGGTGACATCCTAGGCCATAGATCTTAAATCGTAAAGTCAAATTGAAGATATTTTGCCACAGTATCTATATTTTAAATTCCTTATACCGACCCATTCTGGTTTTGTATGTTTATTTTGTGTGTAATGGATCCGGACCAACCTCGGTCGTCTCGTGGGTGGCTGTGAAGGAAAGATACGATAAGGCATATTTTGTTTAAAGCTTCCATGTATGACACACGAATGAACAAAAGGTTTGCTACGGGTTACAAATGCATCATTCACAGTACATTTGCAGATGTTCTGCTGCACAGAGAGGTAACAAAGTCGTGGTCACTTGCTTTCAAAATAAAAATGACGCATTGGATTCTGGAGGGTGAGCCGGCGGCTTTAAGGATCCTTTGTACAATGAACCACTGATGAACCCTTAAAAAACGTACCAACGCTGTTTAATTTAGCTACATTTAAAGTGACAGGTTCTATGTATTTCAAATAGTTACTCATCATTTGGAGTTTATATCCAATTATTACCCAGTTAACAGATGTACTCTTAGAAAAAAAGGGTTTTCAAATGTTCTTAAGAGCTCATATTTAAAGGTTGTCTAAGCTCAACATAGTTTTAAGGGTTCTCCACAAGGGACAACCAATGGTTCTAGATCATCTGAAGCATATTTAGTTTTTTTGTTTGTTTGTTTTTTTAAACATAAAACCTCTTCAAACATTTCCTTTTATTGTGGATCAACAAAAGTGAAATCCTCTGTTGAAGAGGTGTACCATTAAGGAACCATCAGGAACCATTAAGGGTTCCCAGTGAGGGACAAACTGAAAAATTGTAGATGGAACTTTTTTAAAGAATGGTGATCTTTTCCATACAGTGCTGTGAGACTGAGGAAGTATTTTTATAGCATTGTATATCTGACCCTTCTGCAATAAGACTTCTTTTGTGTTTCATCACAGTAACCTGTGAATGTAGTACAGGCAGAGTACTGAACGTTACGACTCAGGGAGGAAATTAAGGCCATTCATTACTGCATTCCACAGGCAGGAGGGTCATATGACTGCACTGGCAGATTACATTAGAGTGGGACACAGAAGGGATCAAGATGTTATAAAACTGAATGTAACAATAGGAAGAGTAATAAAATATCACTTTTACACTGCAATTTGTGACCATTAAACGTAATAAATTATACATTTAAGAAAGCACAGTTGTATATATTTCACTTAGTTCAGTTGGTTTCTTTAGTCTAAAAGTTGACTAAATGTAATGTGATTTTGGAATGACCATAAAATGTGATCTTACCAGATTTACAGATGCCTGCGCAAGTATACACACCCTTACTTTAAAATATTTAAAGTTAGTTAGGTTGTAGAGATGTGCCATCATTATTACAGTCAATAATGTTTTAATATACGCTACCAGTCAAAAGTTTGGACACATCTTCTAATTCAATTTTTTTCTTTATTTTTATGACTTTAAAAGAGACTGGATAATGATGGACTGTTGTTTCTCTTTAC
>JAQQZX010000038.1:22487485-22500360 GCA_030068355.1 Notoglanidium maculatum | reverse complement strand
TATGGATTAAGAATGGGATGTCACTTAATTTCATATGCGTGTAAAGGCAGGTGAGCGAATACTTTTGGCAATATAGTATATGTACATATACATTGTCATAATATACACACTGTGTAGTGCAACAACAAAGAACTTTTGTAAAATTATTTAGTGTTACACCTCAGCTGTCACTATTATCTTACATTTACGGTTCTTTAATTTAGTGATTCGGAAAAGTTCTGCTTTTCTAAAGTGTGTTTTTCACATTCAGCTGGACGTTTATCCTTCACATCGCATGCATCTGACCACAATCTATTTATTGCCTTAATAATTTTGCCCACAGCAAAATCGTCTTGTGATGGGGTTTAATTAAGTCTAACAAAAAGACAATTCATATTACAAAGTAGCAGAAGAATTAATACAAATCGCATTTAATATCACGATAAAACCGACATTCAAAACAAGCACCTAATTTGATGCCCAAAATAGATTTTGTGTTTGCAGGGAAACCCTTTTATCATACCACATGACTGCATGTTTTGTCTGTGCGTGCGTGTGTGCGTGCGTGAGAAAGAAAGAGAGAGTTAGTGCCAGTCTAACATTTTCAAAGCAATTTGTCATGCTTTTATGAAGTTCGCAACAGAACATTTTTTGAACAGAAAAAAAAATCCTTTAATATTTTTTGAATGACGTAAAGGAATACTGGAAAAAATTAACAAATTGTTTCAGGCTTAACACAACTGAGTATTTATGAAAATGTCCATTCAAAACTTGATCATGATCTAAAATCTTCAGTCAGTTCATAAAGCTTTCTTCCCTCGTACAAAATGACATGATGATTATAACATTTTTGTCCATAAAATCAGCAATAACATGAGAGGGTCAGCGTAATAAAGTTTTAAATTGAATACAAGCCAAATACAGTAGTTACTCAAGTGAACAAATTATTGTTAGGGTTTTTGGAATTATTATTTATAACATAAAATTCAGAATTTCTCAGCGAGAATAAATAAATACATCTCCCAAAAAATCTCCCAGCTGGAATGTCAGGACGACATTGTCCATGAGGATATTTTTTTTATCATCTTTATGAATAGGGTTAGATAGACATCATGAAAAGTCCCTGCAGACGGACTGGATTAAAAACCAACCTGATTCATTATATTTAATAAGAGCCAGTATTTATGGCTCTGGAACACCACGTTCTAACAGACAAACAGACCTTTTACTTCAGGTCCAGTTTGGTTAAGCTTTTTATTATTTTAGCTCTTGAAATAGATAAATAATGAAGGATGTAAATAAATTTAGAAGTCAAATTCCTATCTGTCATACAAGCAGCCTTTACAGGCGTAAACCGTACACTGTGTACATTATTTTCATTCAATAAATCTTACAGCACCAAGAGCACAAAACAATTTCCTTGAGCGTCTTTCGCAGTTCTTGACTCCGATACGCGTAAATCAAAGGGTCTATGAGAGAGTTGCATATAATGAGGATTAAGAAGAGGTTGAAATGATTGAAGTAGCACTTGCAATAAGGGTTTGTTGGACACATCAGGATTAGGATCAGGTGCAGAAAGAAAGGTCCCCAGCAAATGATGAAAACCCCCAGCAGGATGGTCAGCGTGATGGCGCCTTTCATGCTGGTGGCCTGGCGCCGGTTTTTATCGAGTGCCATGATGCGTTTGGAGTGCACGTACGCCAGGATGAACATGTGCAGATAGAGCACCGCTGTGAAAATCAGCGTGATACCAAAGAAGGTCACGAGGCAGGCGATGACTGCGTTGTCGGTGTGGTAGATGATAAACAGTGAGCTGGAGGTGATGCTGGTGAGCCAAATGATCACTATGATGGTGACGGCACGATGTGTGGTCATTATGCTGTGGTAGCGCAGGGCGTAGAAGATGGTGATGTAGCGATCAGCTGCAATGGTGCACAGGAAGGACAATGAGGACACCACGGAGCTGCAGATCATAATGTCAATGATGTTGTCCAAGTGGCGCAGCATCCTTGCTGTGACACTGAGAAGGCCGTGGTCCGTCAGCAGCATGAACATCGTCTCCACCACGTTGCTCACGCTGACCAGCATGTCAGACACGGCGAGGCAGCAGATGAAATAGTACATCGGAGAATGCAGGTTCCTGTTCTTGATGATGGCTGCAATAACCAGAATGTTCTCCACCAGGCTTATCAGGCCCAGCATCAGGAACAGTTCCTGAGGGATCATGATCTCGCCGATGCCTGTCCTGTTCATGTCACTGCCTGTCACATTGAGGGTGACATTGTCCATGTAGTCGATGCTCAGACTGGGCTCCATGGTGTTCAATGGTTTGGCTCTTTAAACTGTAACATATTGAAACAGCATTAGATAGAGATCTTCTGTACTACATCATAATGTTTGTTAATTACTGAAACATACTCGTTAAAAAGTTGTAGAATAAAGCAGAACAAAGCATTTTGCTATTAAAAACAGGAAGTGAAGAACCTGTAACTATTTTTCCAAGAGCAAAGATAGAAACACTACCAAAACGGGGTTGTATTCTGTTGTAGAATTCTACATAAAAGCTTCAAAGGTTCCCCCAAAGGGCACACTGAAGAACTCTCTAGGGTGTTATATGGAACCTTTTTTTCCCTAAGAGTGCATGGATGGATAGACAGATGGTCAGACACACTCTTAGAAAAAAGGATTCAAAAAGGTTCTTTAATTTGTTGCACCATACAAACCATTGAAAGTTTTATTCCACCAAAGGAACATAACAAAAAAGTTTAGCTTAGCTGAAACTAGCAGGCCCAAAAATGCTCCAGTATGTTCAACCAAGCATTCTTAGAAAAAAGGTTCCATATAGGGTTCTTCAGTTTGTCCCTCTGAGGGAAGCCTTGAAGCTTTTTTTTCATATGTAGAATTACACAATAGAGTGCTACTCTTTCAGAAAAGGTTCTAAGAAGAACATATTTAAAAAGCTAGAACTGTTAGCCATCTAAAGCACCCTTGAGGAACCTGCCTCAGGTCACCCGACAGATTTGTAGATGGATTCAGGTCTGGGGTCTGGCTAGGCCATTCAAAACGTTTATCTTCTTTTGGCTAAGCCATTCCTTCATTGATTTGGATGTGTGCTTTGTTGAAATTCCTTCATCTTCAGCTTACTAGCAGACACCTGCATGTTTCGCACCAGAAATGACTTGTATTTGCAGCTTTTTATGCTTCCTTCCACCTTAATAAAAGCCCCAATTCTGGCTGAAGAAAAGCAGCCCTAAAGCATGATGCTGCCACCACCATACTTCACCTTGGGTATGTACCATTTAGAATTGGTCTCATAACTCCATTTCCACATGATGTAAGGTGATTTTAGTTGGGCTTGGATGCGTTTTCGTGAGAAAGGGCTTCCATCTTGCCTCCCTACACCACAGCCCAGACATGTAAATAATACAAGAGATTGCGGTCACATGCAGAGAGTAATCAGTACTAGTCAGATGTTTCTGCAGCTCCAGTAATGTTGTTGTAGGTCTCCCGGCAGCCTTGCTGGTAAGTTTTTGTCTTGTCCTTTTGCAAATTTTGCAGGGACGTCCTGTTCTTGGTGAAGCCATTGCGGTGCTCCATTTCCTCCACTTGCCTAGGGCCTTCACAGTGTTCCTTGGTACATCTAACCTTTCGGAAATTCTTTCATAACCTTCTCCTGATTCCTACCTTTTAACAAGTGAGAAGTAAGCTCTTTGAGGACCATCACTTCAGCAGTCAGGTGAAAGAAAATCCTACAGAAACAGCTGATCTTTATTGGGGTTAATCAGAAGAATTTCATTAATGATAGCTGTATGATAATTACTTTTAAACATGAGATTGAATATGATTTGCTCATCTTCAAAACAGCTACATCCCCAATTATGAAAGGGCGTGCACACTTATGCAACCGGGTTATTGTAACTATATTTCTGACTTATCCCTAAAATCTTTCTGATTGTTTTTCACTTACTATTTATACATTGTAATTCCACATTAAGGGTGGAAAACGTTCTGATATTATTTAACTTGTTTTCATTTTTTTTTTCATCATAAAAACCTGCCATTTTAACAGGAAATGCATAGAATTTGTAAACGCACTGTATATATTTTCCGTTACAAATAACATATTTCTGACATTAACTTTTTGACACACATTCAGGTAAAACTTCAGGCAGCATGTTATGGTGCTAAGGTTTCAAACTAATAAAAAAATAAACAGAAATCATGACATGACCACAAATGCTGTCATGAAATATCATTTGTACTACTAGACAGAAATGAATATTAACTCAATGAACGTAGACATGTTGCAAAAGTGACTTATAAACATATTTTCCTACCTTAATGCTGAATTTAATCCACAAGCAGACAGGTCGAGAGCTAAACGAGAAAATCCGTGAATTCTCTCACTTTCACCTGAACTGCAAGTTGTGCCTTTTTGTCTAGTTTTAGTGTATCTCTGACCAAAGTTAGTGTATTTTTTAACTTTCTGAGTGATGAACAGCCCACTTGTAGCGTGAACGCCTCCAAAACATATTCTAAACATCTATTAACGGGTTCCAGTTTATTCCAATAGGTATGAAGGAGCCTAAAGCATTCGTGTCCCTTGAGGAAAACCTGAATGGATAAAAGTTCAGGGGTTGGTGGTGGTAGGAAAGCCGACTGGTGCTGTCCTAAGTGTTGCTTATAAAATAAACAAACTCCTCCTTTTCTCGTGTTGGAGAGAGGAGAGAGAGAGAGAGAGAGAGAGAGAGAGAGAGAGAGAGATCCGGCTGCGTTCCAAACTGCATTTTACTGTGGTGACTATTATGACATAATATTTTGTAACATTCTTTAGTGTGCTGCTCTGCGGTTTGGGACGCAGCCTCTAGTCTAAAGCTTCAATTACAATTCATTAAGGGGTCTTAATAGTGGTCAATATGGTCTATCTATCTATCTATCTATCTATCTATATATATATATATAAAAAGTACTGTGCAGAAGTCTTTGGCACATGCAGAGAAATGCTTCAAAATGACATCAAAAATAATGAAATTAAATCTTTCTACTTAAAAGAAAAATACTACAACATGCAGTGAAATAAACTAATACAAATATAAACTAATATAATATTAAAGCTAAACTAAACAAAGCCAATATTTGGTGTGACAATCCATTGATTTTTTTTCTTCCCTTAAATAATAATCCCAGGTACAAATTGAGAGACTTTGACTGTTTTTTTTTTTTGTTTTTTTACACCAAAACCCAGGATTATGTTTTTTTTTCGGCTGAAAAGTGGCATCTTATAATAGGTTGCTTTCTAAACTGACACATTTTTTGAAAGAGTAATGTTTGGAAATCAAAAATGTTGCAGAATTCATAATAATAATATATATATATATATATGTATGCGTATATGTGTGTGTGTATATCTATATCTATATCTGTATATATATCCCATGTAACTTCAACATCATAGACATGATCATTTCATAGCCAGCGTACAGCACCACGGACCCAAAGCAGCCGTAAAAGTGTCATTGTTCAATTGGTTACAGCATGTGACATATATCTCATAAATATTAGCGCAGGCAGCATGTATCGCACATATTCATATGTTTAAAAATAAATACTGCTAATTCTCAGAAATTTCTTTAAAGAAACACACCAGATTTGTCATACAGTGTTAGAGAGCAAGTAAATAATTGACAAAGCCTCTGCCAAAGAGACCAATTTGCTAATGTATAGAGCATTCTGTATTGGTTAAAAGCTCCCATTATGGTGAAAATGACCTATAAAATACACTTTCATGACTAGAAGAAGAGAAAGGCGATGATGCCTGGAGCACTTTATGCAAAGAGGAGTCATGGGAAACAAGCTTGTATAACAACAACAAACCTTCAGCATTAAAACACTGTTTAAAATTATTATTATTATTTTTTTTTTTTTAAAAAGAAAAAAAAGGGACCATCAGGATGGAGTTGTTCACGTTTAGCAGTTTCCTGTAACATGATAAGAGGGTTTTTTGTTCATGACAGAGAAAAAAGTGAGGCTGGTGAGCACACAACTGTTTAAGAAAGAACGGAAACAGAACCAACAGCACAATGTTTATAAAAAACATTTCTTATTCTAATATAATAATTACAATTCAGACGAGTCCTAGACATTTCACTGATTTAAGTTTGAATGAAAATACCATGTGCAAAACAAAAATATATTTTGCTATTCAATTTGTTTTATGAATGTATTGATTTTATGGAATATGAACATGTTCCACACACACACACACACATATATATATATATATATATATATATATATATATATATATATATACACACATACACATTTTATACTGTTATAACGACAATTCCATTATATCTAAGAATATCTAAGCCTATATCTAAGAATTTCTTACCAAGATTTTTCCTGACAGGCCACACACCTCACTGCATTTTGTTTTTTGCTTCATTTTCCTGTCCCAGATTCCAAAATAACACTTTTTTTACATTAATGACATATTAACACCATACTTAAAGCTCCATGTAGGACTATGGGTGAGTGAAATTACAATATAATATCAACACAGCGATCAGTTATGTCATAATACACTTTTCTGAGACATTGTGGTTATTGGGCAATCACTTGCCTTTATAATATATATTTTTTTAATTGTTAATAATTAATGAACTGGAAGCTGCTGATTTGATGCTAAAGGTGCAGTGTGTAGGATTTAGAAGGATCTATTAGCAATGAAGAATATGGAATATAATATTCATAAGTATGTCCTCATTAGTGTATAATTAGCTGTAACTACAAATCATTGTGTTTTTGTAAGCTTAGATCGAGCCCTTTATATCTACACAGGGAGCGGGTCCACCTCTACGGAGCCGCCATGTTGCGCCGCTACGGTAGCCCAGAACGGACAAACCTCTAGAGAGCGCCTTCTGCGTTTCATGTTTTAACAAGCGACAGCGTGAATCCGGATGGAAGAAATGAAGATGAAAGAAGAGGAATGGTGCTGGATAATGCGTTTGAGGACCCAAATTTAAAAAAAACGGAGGATCATACTTATTATTTAGCATGGAAAAAGCAATAAAGTTTGAATGTGAGTACTTAGAAGTACGCTATGGGCTCCTGATGGCCACCGTACGCTCTAATACAGAGGGGTAAGAGAGGGGCATTCAGGTGGTTGAATCCTGTGTAGTGGCCCTTTCAAATAAAAAAGTTAAATCTTTAAAAGATTGCCGTCTTCTGTGTTAAATTTTGTTTCTTTTTTAGAACTTAAATATTATTAACTGTCGGTTTGTTAATAAATCTACTGTATATATATATCTCATCATACATGTCATGTATATTGGGATTTGAGCTTTTTATTGTGACAAGATCTGTGTTTGTAGTAAAAAGACTTACATTAGGCTTTAAAGTGACTCCTGCATTTCCTTGAACAAAAAGAGAGGGAGATTCGCAGCGATCTTTTACTCCCTGATGGTAATCCATTAGGAATGGAATTGGATTTATGGTCTGAATCACATGTCTGTTGCATCACAGTGGTGCGGAGGATCAGAAGCTGAATAGAAGTCTCTTTTACACAAGTGGATATGACTGAGAAAATGCCAGGCCTTCAGGACAAGGCCTGAAGATACACTAGTTCCAAATATTCCTCATGACATCGGCTTGAGCTCCAGGTCGCTCGGAAAACAAAGCTGCACTTCACGACAACTTTCCAGCTAACATTTGCACCATTGCTTATTTAATCATGCGATTTCTTGGACAGGAGAGTCTGAGCGTTTGCACGTCTTTCACTTTGACGCTGTGCCAGTGTTTCTCAGACTTGTTTTTTTGGCTACATCAACCCCTTTCTTTCAATTACCCATGTACTGAACAACTTTTATTATTAAGCGCAAGAACATAAAGCATATGATTAGCATCAAACCATATGCTTTTAAATAGAGCATTCAAGAATACGGTATGTAGATACGGATGACTAATTTAAAGAAAGTAAGATGGTGGTCTGTAACTATAAGCCAATAGAACAGCTTCAATGCACCTTGGTGTAAATCCTGCACCTGTATGGAATGGATGAAAACCATTCTTCCGAAAGATATCGCCTCATTTGCAGAGTGCTGGCGAACACAATCTCCCGTAGGTGTTTAATTGGGTCGAGATCTGGTGAGTGGGAAAGCCGAAGCATACGATTTATGTTATTTTCATCCTCATCGAACCATTTAGTGAGCGCTTGTGCCGTGTACATAGCAATGTTCCAACATAGGATACGAGCGATCAGTCAGAATTTCTGTATAGTAAATAATATCTCTAAATACGAATATTATTATTTGCGAAACAGCTAAAACACAACATTTGCTAACACTACATAGTGCATGCTTTCATGAGGTCTCTTTCATAAAGGCACTTCTGTGTCTTTAAATAAAAGATTCAGTTTCTTAAACTGAAGCCCTTTGTTTCTTTCTACGACCCTTGGCAAAAACAACATGGACTCACTATTCTTGGAGCATGTTCATTCAGCTCTTATAGCCCACAAAATAAAAGAAAAGAAAAAAACAAAAACCAAATCACGCAAAACTATTTTAGTTAACAGCTGAATATCGTCTTTGTAAAACATTTTTTTCTGGACGAAGTAAAAAATGAGGGAAAGAAAAATTGTGGAATCACTCAAAGATGAAAAGAAATACGGAATCACCTTGTAATTTGCATTTCTAAAACAATTCCCTGCACAAATCTAAATATGCAAACGAGTCTGCAGCTAAAAGAGAGTGCTTGCAGACCTTAGCGCACTGTTGCACCTGGATGATTGACAGGAAACACGGCCCGACAAGACAAGACAGCTGTCGGTTGAAACGATGGAAAGGATTATAAAACTCCTTCAGGAAGGTAATTCAGCAGGGAGTGTGGCAAACTCCAGTGAGCTGTCTAAAATTTGGAGAAAGTACAAATAACACGGAAAGGTTGTGAAAGGGAAACATACAGGTAGACCGAAGAAGAGTCAGGACAGAAAAGTCAAAGCAATATGGCCTGAAAACACAAAATGCACAACAAAAGAAATGGGCAGAAACATGAGTCAGTGTTTGTGAACGAACTGTAAGAAATCAGCTGAAGGAATTGGGATTTCCATACAGAAGAGCTAAACGTGACCCATCATTAACACCTAAACACAAGAAAACAAGGATACAGTGAGCTAAAGAGAAGCAGTCATGGATTGGATGAAGGTGCATTGGCCAAGGAGATGCTGGAACTTGAATGAACATCCTCCAAGACTAGGGAGTCCATATTTATTTGTCAGGGGTTGTAGGAACACAAAGCACGTCACGCTAGCCTTAATTCAGCTACACCGGCTGCCTAATAAGTTCTGAATAGACTACAAAGTCTAACTCTGAATGGTTAATCTGCGGCATATCTCACTGAAGCATCACGAGCAGGTTCATGCAGGAAAAAGCAGTCTGTACGATACAAACCCAGGCAAAAGTCTTTTAATGAATAAAAATATTAATTAAGAGAATTTATTACCATTTCTTAATTCAACAGTCCTATTTACAAGTAGGATATTTCATGTACTGATGAAAGACTTGGATCAGAAGGTCAGACAGAATCGTGCAAAGTAATGATATCTGATGTCCGAGCTAGTGTTTGATAGATTGTTCAAATCTAGAAACCAGTGAGGAGAACCTTTAACCCTCTTAGACGAAGACCATTACGTCTCAGTTATAAGTCGCTCCTGTCAATCTCAAATATAAGCTTACAGTCTGGAGGATTTGGCAAAAGAGTCGATCGATAACTTTATGATAGAAATATACTGACTGCGAATGTACAGATTTCTTGTTCTCCATCTCAACCCACCACTTCTAAACTGTGTCCCATTGTCTTTTGTTATCATTTTCTCCTTTTCTGCGCTCGTTTCCTGTCTCAGTCCCACTCCTCCTCATCTCGGTCTACGTTGTCGTCCCTCGGCGGACCCTGGAACTGGATGTTAGCCAGCATGTCCCTCATGGCCACCATCAATCGGTTCACTTCCTGGTTCAGTTCCCGTCCTGCACGTGCCACTTCCAGGTCATCCTCAGCCCTCTGTGCACCCTTAAATAAGAACAACAGTCAGTTTGCGCTTTTCAGGACTGACCTCTTACTTAACACCAAGTGCAAAAATGGCAATATTTTTACACTCTTAGAATGGCGTAAGTGAAAGAAGGTTAGGTTTATAGGAAATATAACAATATGTGAATCTAAGTTTGCTTTTTAACAGTCCTACTTGGAACCCTCCATTTCAGGGGTCTGTAACTGAACGATTTCCCAGACGGACAAAGCGTATAACCTACTCAAACAAACTTCTCTAGGTTTACGACTCTTCTCAAAGCACTGCACCGCAGAAAATCACTACCTCGCAGGCATCACTGCTTCTTAAAGAGGTTCCTTCTTAAGTAAGAAAGCAAGCCTCTGTAGCAGAACTTTTATGGATTACACCAGAGGGAGTTTTCTTTAGGTGAATATCTCCTTTGTGAGGGTTAGTGATGGATCATGAGCCTTTCACTAAGGGCAAGTGTTCATTTTCACAGTGGTGGATACGGGAAGCGGCCTCGGAAAATCCGGGAAGGCCTGAGTGAAGCCTATGACTGCATATTTTCTTTAACAAGCTTATATATTTACGATATAGTGACTGCAACAATAATAGACGTGACTGTCATAGTTGGCGTCCTACCTAAAGAGCACCACTAGAGGGCGCGCACTGCATGATTTAGTATAACATCGGTCAACAAGGAAGTTCTGAAGATTACTATTATTAATAGATAATTTTACTAATTCCCAAGATTGGAAAAAACCAACAAAAATCACATTCAATGTAATTTGTGAAAAAAGCTATTCGAAAAAAATATTTATTTTCATAAATCTGAATGGGTGGGCCAGTTGTCAATCTGAGTGGGCCTGGGCCCACCCATAGATCCACCACTGCATTTTCCATTACATGTTTGTACCTGTGAAAGTAGAAGTCTTGGCGTTACACAGTTCATCTCCAAATGTATTATGTTGCAAAATGCATGACACCCATTTTGCTAAATCAAATTCTCTAAATCAAATTTGCGTGTATGTAACTGGTGACCGCTTCTGTAATCAAACTCCTCATAGTGACGCACAAAGTCCTCGAGAAACGCTTCTGTCAGAGGTGTGACAAATACTGATGCAATCATGTGACTCTCTACAAAACAGACTTCCAATTTCCAACTTAATTCTGTTAACAGAATCTGACGAGCACCTGGACTCCATCGAAAGCTTAATGAGTACGTGTAAGGCGCTCATAAAAAGGAGGATTAAAACTGATTTACATTATATCTCCTGCATCTCAGAGAAGATGTGAGTAGAGATGCGAGTTCACTCACCTGCAGGTTGAAGTTGGGCAACAAAGAACGGAACAAGAGTGACAAAGTGCTCTCATTCGAGGGTCTCGGATTCTGCCTAGAAGCGGTTTAACAAACATAAAATCACTAAAACATCATTAACATGTTAGGGAAGGAAAGACAGAAAAAACACAAAAAAGAAAAACCACTTTGGGGGCGTGTTATAAGAAAATGATCAGTGGCCAGGTAGTGCGAGGAAGCATGTACTAATTATAGCACGTTTTATTTCTCTCATACCGCAGCGGTCAAATAATACCAACAACCTGAATTACATTTAATGTCACCTGATTAATGGCTGACCCTGTGCTCTTACCCCAACTTTCTGACAAGCTGGGGTATTTGTAGGAAAAAAAATTTCACACTACTGTAATGTAAATGAAGGCTTCATGTTCATCATTCTGATCTGATAGTATTTCTTTTCCCAGAATTCAGCACGTGAACCCAGAAGTAATTTACTTTTCGTATCGAACTTTTGAAAACTTTTTATCAACCTTGTTTATCGCAAACCAAAATTCGATGCGATTTTGATACGGTGTTGTCGCAATACATTTTGACAGTGTGCTTTAGGTTTACATTTTGAATGGATTTAAAAAACAGACTGGAGCCAGAGGTCTAATCTTTATTTACTCACAATTAAGTCAGAATTAACGCATGCATCCAGGAAGTGCGGAGCCTAAATCCTGTGCTTTAAGGAATGCACATAATGTGCAAATGTTTGTACTGGACTCTCAGAATATTAATACCATGTATTACCTCTGTATCAGATCAAACTGTTTGTTCTTAATCACTTTCCATACAGTTTGCTCGATCAGCAACGTTGTGTGTGAATCCAAGATTTTTTTTACATTTGTCAGATTTGTTTTGTGGCACTTTTGTAGTGTTTTGTACTGCAGCTCTCAGCCACTGTGCTGATGGGAAGTAAACAGACCGAGTCTTTCCATCCAAAACTCGAGTTTAAGAATTCCTCTCCTCCTCTTTAATCGCATTTGGTGGCACTCTGATCTCCTCAAGGAATACACATCAATCTTTCAGTGCTCTGATTTAGCTTATTAACATGCATCACAAGACCTGTTCATTCCCTCTCTCTTTCTCCGACGAGAAAAGAAGAGAAAGGGAAAAACGTTCTAGCCTAAAAATCGTGTAATTTGAGTGAATGCTGGAAAGCATCGAAAAGACTGGTGTATGAAGCATAAAGGCCTGTAATTCATCTTCAATCCTTTAAACTAGGATCCACATCTACATTCAGCTCGACATGCAGCATTCAGTCACTACAACTAAAAATATTTTCAGCATTGTAGAGAGCATTGAGATGATAAAATGAGCTGTACCTCTCTGGCCTGGTGTAGGAGACGACAGAATCTAAAGGAGGAAGTGGATCATAACTCATCACTGGTTGTGTGGTCACTTCCTGTGTAAAACAAAACAAACAGTGACATAAAATTTAGGTGGTGTGGTGGTTAGCACTGTCGCCTCACAGCAAGAAGGTCCTGGGTTCGATCCCCGGGTCACCCAGGGTGC
>JAQQZX010000038.1:22462396-22480511 GCA_030068355.1 Notoglanidium maculatum | reverse complement strand
GAAGATGCTGGGATTGGCTCCAGCTTCCCCGCGACCCAGACGGATAAAGCGGTATAGATAATGGATGGATGGATAAACAAAATAGAACATTTACCAGAGGCAGTGCAGTTGTGGCCTCCTTAATCTCGGATAGAAGCACGTGTCTGTGAATGTTCCTGGGAGCACTCTGGTATCTCTGCTTCCTCCTGAGGGTGGAAGAACACACAGACAAACAAACACACGCGCTCACACACCACTGTACACAGAATCAAATTTCACTAGCAACAAATACAGTCAGCAATTTCGACAGGTGAGTAGTGTTCTCCCTGAGGAAACGTCATGCGATCTGTTATGCCTCGAAGTAAAATTTTGAATCTGTTTACTTTCCTTGTATCTTTGAATAAAAATAGATAACCGATCAATGTCATATTTATCCATGAGCATAAAATATAATTTTGTTGCCAGATGTGTGTGCATGTCTGTGCTTCTTACTTGTTCTGGCAGTCCTCCACCACTGGGTCCTTAACGTTGACCCTCCTCAGCACCTCCTGAACGTTTCCCTCCATCCACAGCATCACTCCTGCCTCCTTCCACAGGCTGTGACAGCGACCCACGTACAGACCCATGAGCTCCGACAGAGCAGGGGGCTGCCTGAGAGAGAGAGCGAGAGAGAGAGACAGAGATAGAGAGACAGAGAGAGAAGACGAGGTTATTACATTTCATGCTAAAACACAGCAATTAACTGTGCACAATTAGATCATATCTGCCCGCAAACCAAAAACAAATTTAATCTAACGTCAACATTATTAAACACATGGACAGCATGGACATGCATAACTACCCCAAACGGCTTTTGGGACCAAAGAATGCATGGGAGGACACGGCAGCATCGGGCTGGACGGAGCACTGATCCAACAAAGGCATCAGCACTGCAAAACACACACACACACACACACACACGTCCTAATGCTCCATCATACTCATAAAGCAAGTCACACACAGATTTAGACCTGGGCACCCTACAGTCGTCTTATAATCCTGAAATGTTGGAGCGTCAGTGTTGTGTTCGGTTCACTGCACTGGAGGAATGATGCCAAGCACCCAGACAAGGGTGCCAATACTTAAAGCTTAGAGGAAACTGATGATTCCTGGTGTTCTATCAGACATGTAGGGGTGCTATCTAGGTTTACTGACCCTATGTAGGGAGCATATATAGTCATAATTATTAAAACGGTGCATTTTCCATGGGTTAGAGATGCAAAGTTTAACTTAAATACAGGTGGAAAAACAAAAGAAATCCATCCAAAATATTAACTTGCATAATAAAATTGTGGAATTTTCCATTTAAAGACATAAGAAATAGACAATTCAAAAAGAATTCAAACGTAATAAAACATTTGTTCACCGGACTGTGCACTTTTTAGTACCACACTGTCTGGTGGAATAATGCTATTATTTGTATGTGTGAGTCACCATTAATCAGCATACTGTTTAACAGTGTGTGTGTGTGTGTGTGTGTGTGTGTGTGTCACCTCCAGGGAAGAGGATAAGTGCATTCTGCAGCAGTGTGTCAGATCTGAGCTTCATGCGCTGGCTCTCCTCAGGTGTCGTCTCCTCTTGCTGACTCACGTGGTAGCAGGCCAGAGCTACTGAGAAAGCGAAGTTAGGCAGCTGGGACAGGTTCCGATGTGCCTAAAACAGGTAAAGAAATAAACCACGGTGTCACATATTAGACACGAGAACTACACTCAAGTATCATAATAGTCAGCTAGTAAGGGCAGAAACGATGAAGTCCTATACGTCTGTGGCCTTAACTTCATTTGAACATTGTATTGGAAATATAGACTGGAAAGGTTCAGGAAGGATTATTAAAAAAAAACAAAACAACAACAATAACAACAACAACAAAAAAAAAAAATGCAGAGGCCTGTATGTACACAAAAACAACAAACTGGATTCTCGGAAAAGAGTGAGCTTGCCCCTTTAATGCTTTAACAGTAATCACAATGCTAAAAAATAATAATAATAATAATAATAAAAAAAACTATTTTCAAATTCTTGAGCTTGATTGGTCAGAACGTGTTCTAAATCTACTAAAAGTGCAACTCTGGCAAGCGTTCCGGCTAAAACTCCGATCACAGGTTTATATTAACAAGCTGGTTCTGATACGTTAACGTTTCCATGGGAAGAACGTACACAGGTACACACGTGTACAATATAATCCCATCTTAAAAATTTTTATTTATTTATTTTTTTTTTAAATCAAGAAGCAATGTGAAATGTAACTATAAACGGTTAAAAAATGACTTGTCTTATTAATGCATTGAAAAAATGAAAGCATTGGTGGTGTAAGAGGAATAAAACGCCTCAGGATGTTCTTCTGCGTGTAACAGAAATCTGTTTCATAACACTGCTGATTACTTTCCTATTACAGCACACCCCCAAATGTTCATTCCTTACTGAGAAACGTGTACATCTGTGATCTGGCGGTGTCTTACCTCCCACTCGTCATACAGCCGGATGATAAACGCGTACTCTCGACAGCGCAGACACAGAAAATCGATCAGCAGCAGCATGCACAGAGGATCGTTATCTGGGTCCAGACTACACACAGAAACAGACATTCCTATTATACCTGTCTATTACCTAACTGGTGTAAAAAGACCAAGCCATGATGAAAATATTACCACAGCAAGTATAACAAGGAGAACGCCACAAAGAGCTGTACCTCAGGATGAGTTTGCAGTACTCCAGAGCTGTGCGCGGACATCCTCGCTTTTCCAAGAACATCATGTGCTTGTAAACCGCCAGATAAAAAGCTCTGCACAGGATAGAGAGAGAAAAAAACAAAAACAAAGCATTATTAGTGTAACCGTGACAAGAGGAAAAAAAATAAAATTAAATTCTGGAAAAAATGGCCAGGTCAGACGTTAAAGCAATGGATGGAATTGGTTTCTAAGCTTACAGAAAGTTTGATGCTGATACTGAATATCAGAGTCAAATCCAGAATTATTGGCACTCTATGTAAATGAACATGTAAGGACTAAAACACTTCGTGAGTGTGCTGATACAGGAAAATAATCAACGACGAAGTAGTGCGGTGCAGATTATTTTCCTATTACAGCATGTGCCGAAGCGCCAATGATCACTGTCTGACCTTATATTTTCATTTCGGGGAAAAGCAACAATAGTTCCAAGGTCGATCCAAAGTCTAAACTTTAAATTGCATTAATTGCAAAATACTACTATTAAGTTATAAGTCCTGTCATTTACAAGCACATTTCAAGGGTGCCAATAATTCAGGAGTGGATGGTAGTTTCTACGGTATTGCGTGTGCATTTTATTTTGGAGCGCATCGGAAAAACGAGCTGCGTGAGGATGGGCATGGTGAGGGTCAGGGTGCGAGGAAGAGCGGCACAAACCTGTTCTCTGCTCTCCGGTAGTCCAACCTGCTGGCTCCTGAGGTGAGGCTGAACATGGGGTGGAATGCACACTCAAAGCTGTACAGAGCCCTCTCTAATGACCACACACACACACACATACACACACACATACACATACACACACACACATATATATATATACGCAATGAAATATTTAAGTTGATAAATATATAAAGATTAGGGAAAATAATAAAAATAAAATAAATACATAAAAAATTTCCTTTAATCGTGAACCCAGTATTGTGAACTGAAACAAATCCTGAATTGGGTGAATTATTCCATGCCTAGTATTTCAGTGTAAGTGGTTTGTTCCATGAGGCCTGAGCACACATCATGTCAACATCACGGTAGGATTCAGGTTCAGTTTCCCAAAAGAAGGAAGCGTTTTACAATTTCCTTTCCAAGGCAGGAGAAAAAAAAACAATCACATTGCATAAACATTTCTGTGCAAATCTGAAGCACGGAATTGGTCCAATTTGTAATAATGTAATTATCCACTATATGATAATGACGTTAAGTTGATTTGACAAAACACTCAGCTTCCACAACTGATTACGGAATTCAATATCCAAGCAGGAATAAGAGTGAAAAGACGACGAAAACAGCAAGAAGTTCAAAAGATTTCCCTATTTTGATGGAGATCTCTCACCGATCAGGTCTCTGGCCGTCTCCTGGTCCTCCTGGATGCGACACACATCGGAGAGTTGCAGCAGAGAGTCGATGTGGTAGGGGTTCAGCTGTAGCAGGGCCTGTTCACAAACAGCTATTTAATCAGCGTTACACAACAGTGCTGCTGAATTCTTCACTCTGATTGGTCAGAATGTGTTGACATGCTTTTTTAAAATTTTTATGTACATTTAACACCACGTCTGCTCGCTGAACGTAATCTTCTAGGAGTAATGCTGAGAAACATAATGAATACAGGCTCTGATTTCTTTACCACAATGTTATTAGGATCCATAGACTCCACAGCATCAAAGAACTTGAACTGGACTTGCTGGTAATCGCGACTGTGCTCGAACGCAAAGACGTGGAGGCCGTCTTTCGACTCCAGTAGACTCATGGAGATACCTTGATGAGGAGAGGAGGCAGGAAACGAGGATCACGCGGTCGATTATTTCACAAATTATTTACTCCATGTGGAGATAGTCTTCGTGAGTTTTATTTAAAAAAAAAAAAAGCCAATTATGACAAGAAAGGCTGCGTTAAACCAGCAACCACATTCGAATGCACAAAACAGCACACACGACCCGGCTCAAAAGTATGTTTCCTTTTCTTATACGACACGCAAAGTCGCATCCACAGGCTTATAAATAAACGTATAAACTAAAACCTGGCTTTACCTGGTCGACTAAAGCGAGCCCATGTGTCTTTAGGTGAGGTCATCCATGTGCTGCGATGAAACTGCCTCTGTCTTTGCCTGGGTCTGGATGTGACACACACACACACACACACACACACACACACACATAATACAGTAAAAAGGAATCACATGTAAAGGAACAGTGATGCTAATTTCTGTAATAACTGCACACTAGGCATGTAACAAGAAGAAACCAAAATACCAGGGTCATAAATTCATTATATTTATTCGCATGTCCATTTGCCACAAACGTTTGTGAACCCCTGTCTCAAGGGTTACTTCAGTATTTTACAGGCATTTACTGATTATATCGTGCATCGATAAATCGCAATACAAATTTATGAGGATTCGAACTGATGGAAACAAATTAACAATTAATCTTAGTTTTTCCCCACCTGTAATTGTGTAGTTTAGACAGCAGAGGGCGCAATAACGAAGCAGTAGTGTAATGTTTAGGATTTTTTTTTACTTTTTAAGAAAAAGATTATTATTAAATTTTCTTTCATTCAAAAAAAAAAAAAAAAAGCAATATTTTAGTTGACAGACCATCATATTCTTCTCCAACCTTTACAAATATTTCTAATTAATTACAGTTGGGTATGAAAAATATTAAACAAACCGTAAGAACCAACCTTTGGTCTCCAAGCACAGCCCGAGCTCCAAAATATCTCTTCAGCTCAGTCTCAGGGTTAAGATTCCTACAAGACAGAAAGCTCCATTCAGTTTCTCTCTCTGTGTGTGTGTGTGTGTGTGTGTGTGTGTGTGTGTGTGTGTGTGTGTGTGTGTGTGAGAGAGACAGAGCGACAAGCGACACATTCTGTGCAAAAGAGACCTGATGCAGCTAAGAAACAAATCCACACAATTGGCTCAAGTCGGTCCTCAATCGGTTTCTTCAGTTCCTCACTCCTAACTATGCAAAAATGGAAGCAAACGTGTACACACAGAACAGCGGCGCCTGGAAGGAAGTAGCCGAGATCGCCGGAGTCTCTGGCGTGTGTACGCAGCTGGCTTGCTTACGAAGTGAGAACGAGGCCTAGTATGTAAAACAAATAAACAATTTCAAATTGATCTGTATTTAACTGTCATTACAAAGATTTATACATATAAACACTTTAGTAAACCATGTGCCCAAGGTTATACATTCTGGCTGCCATGGAAACTAAAAAAAACAAAAACAAAAAAAAAAACAACAAAAAAAAACCGCTGCAGAGGTTTGCAGAGGCCCACAGGTCCAGGTCTGCAGAGGCCCACATGTAACAAGGATGGCATGCGACACAAGAGATAAACTACAAGGCGACGCAAGCGACCTGTTCCTCACCACTAGGAACAAATCCGTTCCTGGATCGTAAATCCGTCGCACCGTATCGGAACGATGCGGGATATTCGAGAACGGGAATGGATCAACAAAAAAAAAAAAAAAAAAAAAAAAAAAAAAAAAAAGACATTCCCCAGATAACATGCCAGATAAACAAACCCCTTTTTAAAAACATCCCAGCAAAGCCGACGTTTTAGATGTTTTCGATTGGAACGAGGTGGAGATGTCAGGTAGGTCTTGAAGAATTTCTTGGAAATGATGATATGTGAATGTAAACCTGCATTCCATTTATTTTTAAAACTTCCTTGCGTTATTTTAATAGTAAAATCGGATTTAAACGGCGTTACCTGTGCTCCACGTAAAGAGCGGGTCTGTGTCCGGAAACTCCTCCATCCTCACTCTGAACTGACAAACCGTTCTCCTTCTCGACGGTCTCCAGGAACGCGTCTATGTCATCACCTTTAACAGGCTCCTCCTACAAACACACACACTATAAATACACACGCACTGAAAGACCAAGAATATCAGCGGAGGATCTCGCTTCTCAAACTTGGGAGTGTTGCAAAACACAAAATGAATAAATGACACGATCGTACCGGTGTTTCTGCAGCGGAAGCCTTTTTTCTCTTCTTCTTCTTCTTCTTTTTCTTATTGTTTGTCTTTTCGTTCGAGTCAGACTGAAAAGAAAACCACAGTAGCCTTTTTACAGACATGATCCTGCCTCCATCAATCACCGTTCGATAAAACATTTGCACGGCACAAGTCTACGTCTACGGCTAAACGGTTTGAATCGTTCCTAAACATTATGAGTATCTGTAAACCTTTTCTTGCTTTCCGGGCGCTGGGACGCGCTCCTCGTCGCTCTGAGTTTTATTGCCGTCGGAATCAGCAGCTTCGCCAATCTGCAATTCAGCAAACATAAACACAAGAGTGTTACATACAAACCACCAGCAAGGTGTTTACTGAATTTAGCCCATTTTGAGTCTCAGCTCAGTGCAACTGTCTTTCATGTACAGAATTAAAAGATAAACAGTTAGGTGGGTTCAACATTTGAATAAGCCCCACCCATTTTCACGAAGCTCCGCCCCCACGATCTACAACAGTCCCAGACCTTTTGCATGTGATGTCATGCTTTCTTCGTTCCCATGTTGGATGGTAAGAGTGAGAGCTGGTAGATGTTGGATATACAAAGCTACTGTCTATTACGAAAGCTAGTTAACTATGTTGATACGCTGTTGTGCAGTTGGTTGACAAGCCCACATGTCTAACTTAGCATTCTATAGACTGTCAAAAAACAGCAAAAAAAAATCTAAGCACCCACAGATTAACTTTACAACCTTGTCTTCCTAGGTGAGAAAAGTCCCAACCTACGGCAAAATACTGGTAGGCATCGAGGCTTCCGTAATCCTTAAAATCACTCCCTGTGCTTTTTCCAACGGAATGAGACAAGTCATTCGGCCAGAAATCAGGGAAGCTGGAGGCTTTCATCAAATCGGCAAGGGGTACAGATCTCATTTTAGTCCTGGTATCTGGATGTTCTCACCTAATCCTATTCACATTACTAAAATACTGCTAAAAACCCGACCCCAAGGCGGCAGCGCGCTCTCATCCGTGTGCTGCAGTTATCTAGGAAGTCTCCTAACTTCCCTTCCAACATGGTGGGTCACTTGAACATAGTCAATAAGTCAAAAAGGTCAATAAGTGTCTATAAAATGACTGACAGGACAGAAACAAGCATTCCGGACCGGAAATCGGTTTTCCAAACGTGCTTTCTCAGCAATTTAATACACTTTTGGCTAAAACCGTGGCTTAATGCGGCGTGTTTGCATCATGTACATGTATTCCAGATTATTTATAAGGGAAATGGATTTAAGAAAAAAAAATCGACTCCTTTAATGTGATACAGGTTGGAGTTTTCCTTTAAGATGTTTATTTTGGACATTATTGATTAAACAGCCTTCTACTAACACTTATATAACACTGATATTTAATATTTGATAACAGAATCTGAAAGCACTGACTATAAAACAAAACCAGCTACCATGTAATGTTTGCCCCTGTAGCTTAGCTTTTACCAGTTCATAAATGTTGCTGATGTTTTTCTGAATTTTGTTCTTCTTCTTCGCTTTCCGGCTGCTGTTCTTGGCCGGCTGTAGAACCTCCTCCTCCTCCTCCTCCTGCTGCTGCTGCTGCTCCTGCTGCTCTTCGGCTTCTTCCTCCTCTAATTCTGCTCCTTTCCCTTCTCCATCGGTCAGTTTCAGGTCTTGTATGTTTATATCCTCTTGTCCCCGCTGTTTCCCTTTCAGTCTCCTCAGCGCTCGGCTCGACATTTTCACCCAAACCGGCTCAAACAGCTGCTTCGTGGTAGCTCCGGGCCAGACAGAAACACGACCATAACAAGTCAGGCTTGACAAGCGGATCTGATTGGTTGTTCACTCGGAAGCACTCGCAGTCTATAACGGAAGGTACGTCATCAACCAGCTCTGCAATTCACCTAGAGGGCGCTGGCGAGATAGTACTCAATGACAGTGAATGGAGCTAAACGGCAAAAATAATTATTTACACCCGCTTCGAGGCAAAAAAAAAAAAAAAACACCCACATTTTATTTTAATTCTTGTAAATATAGTATTGATTATATATCAAAATTGAAATAAAAAATACTACGTTTTTCTTTCAGAGAAGGCGATTTTGCTCATAGAAATCTAGTATTCCGCTAAGCGCTAGCTTTTCTGCTAGCGTTTTGTCACCATGCCTGTAAAAAAAAAAAAAAAAACCCACAAAAGGACAATTTTTTTTTCATTTCAATTTTGATATGTAATCGATACTATTTATTTATTGTATTATATATTATTTTAGCCGTTTGGCTTCATCAGAGAATTTCTTTCTAAATCGGAAAGCACTTCCGCTCGCGAGATAGTCCTAAATGAATAGGAGTGAATGGAGCTAAATGGCTAAAATAATTATTTACACCTGCTTCTAGACAAAAAAGCCGTTGCACATATTGTATCGATTATGTATCTGAAGTAAAATGAAAAATAAAATACTAATGTTCTTTTCTTTTTCTTAAAGGGAGGGTGTTTTGGGGCATAAACCATTAGCATTCGCATAGATTAGCACAATGCTAGCGTTTTCATAGGCACAAACTCTTTTTTCCCTACCCGTATTGCGTCTTCTGCATTGCGATTGGACGAATGTTGAAAAAAATGACCAATCCCAGCATAGGAGGCGGGGTTTGTATGAATCTGTGAAGCGAGGGGGAGCTGTACTTCAAATTATTGTCCACCAGAGGGCACTGCGGTGCAGTTTTTTCAAAAATAATTATATCAAAAATGTATGAATAATGTGATTTTTTTCCCTACTGGTTCCCTGGAGCTATACTATATTGCCAAAAGTATGTGGATACCTAACCATTACACCCATATGTGCTCTTTAAACATTTCATTCCAGATTTATTCGCCCTTTTTCTGATATAATAAGCTCCACTCTTCTGGGAAAGACTTCCACTAGATTTTGGAGCGTGGCTGTGGATGTGTTCATTCAACCACAAGAACATTAGTGATGCCAGGCACTGATGTCAAGTGAGAAGGATTGGTGCACAGTCTGTGTTCCGGTTCAACCCAAATGCGTTCAGTGGGGTTGAAGTCAGGACACTGCGCTCCAACCTTAACAAACCGTGTCTTCATGGAGCTGGCTTTGTGCTGGCTTTGTGCTTTCACGCTGGAACAGGTTTGGCCCTCTTATTTTCAGTGAAATGAAACTGTAATGCTACAGCCTGCAAAGACATGATCGTGTGCTTCCTACTTTGTGGCAACAGTTTGGGGAAGAACCACATATGGGTGTGATGATCAGGTGTGCACATATTTAGTGTACCCGAGAATGAAATAATAACACAAATGAAATAGTCCTCTGTAACATTAAGTCCAACAAAAGGAAGTTAAAAACTGAAATGTCTAAGTGACATCTGTCAAATGAATATTTGGTGTTACATATGTGACTTTGGGTTCTCATATTTCATGTGACTAAAACTGGATATCGTGAACTGATCATAAAATTATTACTATCCTTTTTACTCGTATTCATTATTTGGATAATCGCACCAAGGAAAATGTTCACTTCTTTTATATACATCAGTCTTCCTGAACTTGATTCGTTCAGAATAATCAGCACCCGTCCAATATGAATAAACCTCATATAACATGACTGCTTTATAAAGCATAAACATTTTGCGGAGCCCGGTCGCTTTATGATTTCAGACTATTTAAATAAATAAAGTATGTTTAACGTTCTCCCACAAATCACTGCCTCCCACACCATTAGTGTTTAGTGAAGCCTTTCCTGCAGAGAAGAACTGAGCCATTTGGAGAGGATTCACATTTGGTCCTCTGTAGAGGATTTTGAACCATCCTCCATCAAAATATTACCAACTCCTTTACGTTGTTAGGTTTGTGCAATTCGGACCACAGGATACGACTCTTCAGCTCTTGAGGTGGCCGTTTCAAAACAGAGTTTTTTGTCCTGCAGTGTGTTCATTAAGAGTTAGAGCATTTGATAAGATCCTTTACCTTTATGATTAGTAGAAAGCATTTCTATAGCTTCAGGTTGTGTGTTATTTAGGCGTGCCGACAAGTCATCTGTCATCAAGACCATTGTGAGTGTGACAAGGACTTGCAAAGCAGCCATGAAATGTTTAGAGGAAGTGTGTGTGAGCGCGTGTCCTTCCTTCTCGTACAGAAGTAAAAGATCTGGATTATTTCACCACACCCCACACAATAATCTTCTCATTACTCGGTCACACAATATGTTCCCGGAATAAAGGTCATTCTCTTTTTACAACAAGAGTCAAAGCATTCAAGGAAGTAGTTTTTCCCCCCATCAAGAAGTGATAATGGCAACTGGTATTATTTGCCCAACACAGACGGTCAGAAAAACACCCAGTTTCCTCTTTGCTAAAGCGGTGATGTGAAACACATTTCACCACCACGGTCCATCGGTCTCTCGTTGTTTCATCGCATATCTGCTGCTGTAAAAGTAGGAACGAAAGGATTTCCCCATATCTTGCAATTTGGGTGAAATCAAGAGAGCGAAGAAAAAGCAGAACAACGACTTCAACCCTGCTGTGTGGTAAAGTTCTGAGTGAAATGCAGATGTTCTACTCATGACGACTTTGTCACCTTGATCGGGATCGAATAAAGCAGGAATAACTGATAACAGGTCATGAGTTTAATCCAAAGACCTTCTAGTTAAAGTGACTAAACTCTTGCCAACACTTGGAAGTTATTTTCAGTCACATGAAACCAATCTACTCAAAGAAACCTCGCCGTACACTTCCCCATATAGCGTGACATTTCAAACCGCCAGACGTTTTCTACTCGTTTCTAACTTCCAAGTGATTGGTTCTTTTTACGGACGGGGCGGGACTTATGTTACCGCAGCAACAGTCACGTTTTTTTTTTTTTTATCTAATAAAAAAAAGAGGTCTAGGATAACATTATAAGCGTTAAATATTTATTGTCACTGAAGACTGAGTTGTAACAAAGTTCAAATAAAAACAGATTTGTCGTTACAGATACATCAGGTGCAATTTGGTATTGGATATTAAAATATAAAATACTTTGTGATCATATAAATACACTGAGAGATTGACTTCATTGGAGCGAACACATATCAGATTAGTACGTTTTGCCATCATTTCTGTGAAGTCAGAGGTTCCGAGTTGGCGATTTTCCTCTTCATACACACCTTCTGAAAGAATGCGGATATTAACTGATCTGGTGTGTTTGAGCAGAAAAATCGTCCAGGGCGACATGTGGACTCTGGCATTTTCCACTGAATAGTAATCCTTAGATATACAATGTACAAGTGAGTGTACAAATGTGTACCTTCTTGGTTTCTGGGTAGAAAAAAAAGAAAAGGAAAAAAAACCCACATGTTCCTAAATTACAGTTTACCAACAAAAAACGTTAAAGATTTTAATATTTCCAAAATGTTGAATCTCAATGTCATAGCAACTGCATAATGAGTTTTTATCTCTGTTAGAAATCTCATTTGGTTTACATTCATGTTCACAAAGCGTAGTTTCCAAAAAAATTCATATTTAAGGCAGTCAAACACTGGAGCAGTTTCCTGTGACAAAGTCACGAACAAAGAAGAAAATACAAGTGAAATTCAGGATTCAGAAATATTGTTTCATTTGTTTCTATACTATAAGTACACTGATGGCTAATATTGTTACTTGGGATATTAAGTAAACATCTGCAAAATCCTAACTTGCATGAAATGTCTTGATTTTGATGCAAGGGTGTGCAAACTTTTGCACTCAACCGTACAAAGCTGTATAAATCTTCTCCACAGTGCAACAGAAGCAGAATAATCACCACCTTCTTGTAAAATCTCTCACAAACACTCTTAGAAAATAAACAGTAACATGACAGCTGCAAACTGAGCCAAACGTCTCTTTAAACGTCAATTCTGCAGCCAGGTGTGTACGCACTCCGGTCTCGTTTGTACATCAGGTACTCGGTTCTATCTCGCTGTGGCAGCTGAATTAGAATCCTTACAATGGAGGGATCTGGCGGCTCATTGTTCGTCGGCAGTCACAGGTATGGGATTGACGTACGACGCGGCCTCGAGGTCATCCGTCCTCTTCCTGCGCATGTCAGCGGGAGGGCGTGGCGGGGGGTTCTGAGGGGGCTGCTTGATGCTAGGAGCAACGCGCTTGACGGGTTCCGCCCTCGGCAAAATGGGTTCCCAGTGCTCGCCGTGAATGGCCGCCTGTGGAGCAACAGTGAAGAGGGATTTAAAGCAGGGTTCAGTCATGCGTTAGCAAGAGAAATTAGTGTAAAGATGAGTTAGCGTAAATGTGACCTAACACCTCGGTAGCCTGGGGCACTCCTGAAGGCTAGGCTGTTGGGGCAGGACTACAGATCAGAAGGTTGTGAGATCAAATCCCTGTGCTATCAACGCTGGGTCCTTGAACAAGACTTCAGCTCCGTCGTGAGTCTCTTTGGACCCGAATGTGGGCTAAACAGGTAACAGATGTAGCCTGGTCTTTAAATGAATAACAGCGTGTACACTCCTTCTGCAGATTATTGAAGGTGTATCGCAGTACAAAAATTTACCAAAGTCCTGGCCATAAAGTGCGTAATCTGAGCCCATGACTTCTCAATTATTTGGCAGGAACAGGTGAAATCAGTCAGTCAGGATTTGCGTAAGGTTACACAGGCTCATGATATTTAGTCTGTAAAATGAATCACCCTAATGTCTCAACCATACTGACCAGACACGCCCAGTGCTACGTCCACACTAAAACATTTTAGTTTTAAAATGGCGTTTATATTCAAATCGATCACCTTCCTGACGAGTACCGTATCAGAAATCATCCCCGTCCATACCAACACACTTGAAAACACTGCAATGCTTAGTCGCAGATCACCTCGCCTCCTGTGCATGCAGGCAGTCGTAACATTACAAAATGCAGAAGTTAACTGCACAACAGCTGCTAAACAAAAAAAAACAAAACAAGGTCAGCGATGCTTGGGATTCGTTATCCGTGCTGCGTTCACCACTGGTCGTCGAAGCCGATGTTGTTCAGTTTCGTCTAGAAAAGTACGCAGTGACCGATAAGACGCAATCGGGAAGTGAATGTGCGTGTCGGCGTCACTGTTTCCAAAAGCCTCCGTTTCTCCTCGTCCACACTTAAAAAACCAACTCGGGAGATTTCAAACCAAAGCGTTTCCAAAAACCCCTCCGTTTTAGTGGCTCAGAAACTCCAGAGTATTATCGATACCAGGCGTAAATGTAGCACTAAAAGTGATACTAAAACATATTGTGGCCACAGTACAGGACTCCAGCCAGGACTACTCCTAAAACCGTCGCCATATTTAGCTTCCTGTGGCCATAAAGTTCTCATTCAACCGATTTCTTTTTCTCATTGTATCATACAATAGGTGCTGTGGCCTCAGTGTAGTCATTTATGGTCACACTTTATTAAAGAATAATCAGCATTTCTCCTCTGCAGCTATGTACATGTTACCTACAAAAGCAGAATGTAATGTTTTGGCCTTAATATTACAGCAGCTGTGTCTAAGGTGCCCTTATGTTGTCTTTATTAATCTTTACTAGCAATCTGCCTGCAGTCACTCTGCATGCTGGAAATATAAGCTGCCATTATTATATAAAAGGCTTATTGAATATAAGCCTTTTTATTAACCGTGAAATGAATATTGAACTGGAACTGCAGAAATTCTTTTTATGAACAGAGAAGCATGTGGTGTCTGTTAGGAGTGTTACCATGTAACAATTTCAAGGAGTGATAAAAAAAAAAAAATACCACAGTTTCACAATATCACAACAGAAATAACCTATTAAACATACACGAGCTGTTCACAAGACTTAAAGGAAAATACAGATTATGAAATATGTGTGGGTTTATAGTTTAAAACATTACAGTACAGTAATGCAGTCTTTAAGTGCAGCATTCTGCTACTTTCATATAGAGGAGACGTACAACCAGTGATAATTGATTTAATCGTTTTTTTTGTTGCTTAAGCGAAGCTGTGGTGAACAAATGCGAGTGTGTTGACATTTTCTGTGGTGAGATAGTGAGACTGATAGAACAGGAAATTTCACAAAGTTATCAAATGCTCCCACACAGCCCAGTTAATCAAACTGGGCGAGGACATAAAGTTACCTCCCGGTCACTGGGTTATTTAATATATTATTCCAATTCATCAAATATGGCTGTAATATCACGCATGCTAGCAGTTTAACCCGAACCATTTAGAGAAGAGACAAAAAAAATCAAGAACCGTTGAACCAATTTCCTGTTTTTATCCCCTAAGAGACTTGTGCCATGACGCTGTTTAAGGTACTAACAGAAAAAAAATGAACGTGTGGAGAGTAAATGATATAAATGCATATTTTAATCAGGGCTAAAATGGTCAGAACTCACACTGGGACTAACTCTGACACTGTAACAAGCTTGATTTCTAGAAACTTTCTAGAAATTAGCAAAATGAAAAAGAAAAGCAATTAAGGAACAGAAATTGTGTCAAGTTACAGCAAGACTTCTCTGCTAATCTAAAGGTGTAAACAACAAGGGTGTGTGTGTGTGTGTGTGTGTGTGTGCGCACGTGTGTGTGTGTTTGGTTGTGTTTGGGTGTCTTGAAGGAAATTCTCGAGATTTATTAATCATTGCTTTTATTCCAGTTTCCTTTCACAGTAAGGTGCATTAATTACTTCCTTCTATTCCAGTAAGGCACATGGTCCTATCATCAACATTAAGAAGGGATTTAAACAGACAAAACAGGAAGGTTACTTACGGACAGGTAGATAAGGCTGGCTATTCCGAGGCACACACAGCCTAAAACTGTAGCGAGCATGAAGCCTCCAGGGACACTGAGCCTGAGGATGTAAACAATTACATGACACTGTAAGAACAGAAATTTACACCTGGTGTGAATGACATTTAGAGGAAGTATCAAGAAAACAAGTACACCTCTGTCTGTCTGTCTGCTCAGACCAAAGAATGCAGTCGGTATGGATTATACTCACGCTGCATGCAGTATTGCTCGAACGTAGTAATTTCTAGTCAGGGGCCCAAATGACTTTACACACATGGTTAAGCAACGCTGACCGCTGGGGAAAGAGAGAGAGAGAGAAAGCATGTCTAAAACATGTTAAACAACTTCCACTTCCTCATGACACTGGAAATAAAGTGCATATACATAGAAACCAGACTTATACTTAGATTAGCAGTGAAATTTGGTTTCTACGAGGAAAAGAAGTCTCTCATTTTTACAGTGTCTTTTATTCAGCGATGACAATGATGAAAAGTGACTGAAGCAAAACAGAAAAATGACCAAAAAGGTCACAGAAATTCAAAAACAACCATGAAATTTCCTAAAAGGGAAGTAGAACGTATAGCACATTTTGGAGGGTTTCATTATCAACCTATTCAACGGTCATTTTTTTGGAACTTATGAAATCACAGAGCATCTGTAACGGCAGACTCGTCACAGATACTGGTTTCGTTATTTAAATTTAGGGATGTGCATGCTTTTGCACTCAACTGTATTTCCTGAAAGTAGCACTGGTGAGACCAGACTGCATGAAGCACTTACGTCCTCTCAACACTGGTTCCTTTGGCTCTCCTGCTCCGTGGGTACTCCAGCACACACACGAACACACCCGCAGCTCTGCGCCTCAATTAAGGACATTAAACGATAAACTCTCTAGCATAAGATTTAGTAATAACCGAAAAACTAATTAGAAAGGCGTGGAGTTAGAAGAGTGCACGGACAGGTCCTGGGGTGTTTCTAACAAGTGTGCAACAACACTCCTGGACCCAATTCATTGTAAACATTCAAATATATTATTAAAGAGTACGTTGAAAAATATCACTTCTATAGATTTAAAAAAAACAAAACAAACAAAGTGTAATAGATGCTTCCTGCACAGATGATTCTTTCAAATAAGTGATTCATTCAGACTTTTTTGTTTTGATTCTTTGGACTCACCAGAGTAGCACCAAGAAATCTTTCTGTACGTAGACAATAATTTCCATCTTCATTTAATCACTCAAGTCCATGGAAACATATCTCACATAAATGGCTGATTAGCAATAATTAGGCTGTTTGATAATAATGAAAGTGAATCCATGATACCATGATTAAAAGAAGAATTCGTGCTTGAGTCGACACTAAAAAAGTGTCGCTCGAAAGAACCGATTCATCTTCATCAGTGCACAGCATGTAGGTGTAAGTGGTGGTGTATTCGCACACAGATGACTTCTTTATAATGAATGATGATGATGAATGAAAGGATACATCCCATAAGCGGCGAACTGCCAGTCTCTGAACTGCCCTGCCACTCCTACGATGCCACCGGTGAGGTAAACTGAAACAGGGAAGTTGGAAAGAAAAAGCTTTTTATTCCATCCAGAAGGCTATTTCCTCATTAATCCATAAGATAAGAGAGTTTAACATTAACCAGAAATAGTTTTTTTCCGTCCACACAGCGTAGCTCACCTGTACACAGGTGATTGTACAGGAGACTTTTCTCTTTCCATGCATAACTGGACATCAAAACGTTGCTCGGTAGCCACACATGCATCACACATGCTACTTATAGCCTACATCTATTTTTCTGATTTACAATGTTCACAGCAAATAAATGTCAGAAATACCAGAGTGAACGTGCTGAAAACATGCCAGATTGCTGAAAACCAATTGCTTTACAGTTTTACAGACACAACATGGGCTGTTAAGGAATGTAGAAAGTTGTGTGTACTCACTGAGTCCAGCAGCCAGGGCTTGTTCATTAGCCCACATTGCCCACTCGATCTTTCCCATTGTCACTAATGCGGGTTAAAGAGCACAGACCTGCCGCTTCTACTCTCTTTCTAAACCGTCACTAAGCCGATCAAACGCGCACATATATACTGTTATTGAAAAGAACAAAGGTGGGCGGGACCAGAGTGCGCAAGCCCCGCCCCGCGACGTCATCACGTCCTTATTTGTTGCCTGCAGGCAGAAAGTGAGTATCTCTGTTACTTAGAGAATGTCGTTTTACAGACTAATTTTATCTCTCTGACTGACTGACTTTACCTCTGTTATCTCTGTTAATGCCATTACAGCACACACATTGCAGAATTATTGGCACAAAAAATAAATAAATAAATAAATAAATATAAATATATATATATATATATAAATGTGTGCATATAAGTAATGTAATATAAACATACTCTTGCATATACAAATACATATATAAACATATTATTGCATGCTATCTGTTTTATATAATCTTCTTCTATATATTTTTAATTGTACCAATAATTCTGCAATGTGTTGCAATGGCTTTAACAGTCGGTCAGAGATAACGGAGATAAAGTCTCTATATACACTACCAGTCAAAGGTTTGGACACACCTTCTAAGTCAATATTTTTTTCTTTATTTTTATTACTTAAAAGTCACTTCATGTCTTAAAGTAATGATGGACTGTTGTTTCTCTT
>JAQQZX010000038.1:22441775-22452883 GCA_030068355.1 Notoglanidium maculatum | reverse complement strand
GGCGACCTGCCCAGGGTGTACCCCGCCTCTCGCCCGAACATGCTGGGATTGGCTCCAGCTTCCCCGTGACCCAGATGGATAAAGCTATAGATAATGGATGGATATGTACTATGTTGTCACATGATTGTGTCACACCTCATTGTGATCAGATATAACATCTGGACATAACCTTCATTTCTTCATAATCTTCATCTGGATTGAACAATTGATTGACATGTGTGCTGGTTTTAAGTGAGCATTGCTGCTTTGCCAACTGCCATGAGCATACCTTATGGCAGCCATAATCAGAGAAACAGGCCGTAGATCATCCATTCATCTTTCTGCTCCACAGGGTTTTGTGCTGAAAACAACAAACTGGGTTGGAGAGCTCAGTTCAGTCACACTGTGGAGCAAATTGGCTCATCGCACTTAGGACCTCAAATAAATTGCTCTTTTTTGTTGCCGTCTTTTGTCACAAACACAAATGTGACGATTGTGCAATATTTCTGATGCAGAAGCACATTTGGCCCCTCTGCTGTGCAAGCTATTGACCTAAAACCATGGTGCGTGCTGTGTGCCTGCAGTGTAGCAAGATATTTTTTATTTTAAATTTTTAAAATTGAGTTATTCCCTCTGAGTGATTATAAGAACAAAACAGTGAATCATCACCTAATGCACGGAGAAAGAAATACACAAAAAGACGAGTTTTTTTAACCAATATGTAAAATATGTTGACTACTGTGGCCCACTGAATGCAAAAAGAAGAAATGAACCCATTTCTAACAAAGAGCACTACACTTTGAATGAAAGACTCTTAGATACTTCTTTTATTTGTTCTCTTTTCCAAGATTAAAAACAAAAAGCAAGATAAAATCAGACAGCGAGAAACACACGAAACAAAAGTTTTACAATATCAGACATTATTACACGCTGACCCACATGGTTACTTTCAGGCTGAAGTGCCGTGTACACAGAAGAAGAGGATCCGTTAGTGGGTCTCGTTCAGAGATTACCAGGAAGATGTTCAAAGGTCCCTGTCTCTACAGGGGTGAGCATGGGATGAGAGAAGATTAGGAGTAAAAACCATTTCTGAAACAGAAAGTGAGAAAAGTGAAGCAGGGAGAAGGAAGGAATGAAGAAAGAAAGGTGAAGCAGGGAGAAGGAAATAAAGAAGGAAGGAAGGATGGAAGGAAGGAAAGTGAAGCAGGGAGAAGGAAGGAATGAAGAAAGAAAGAAAGAAAGAAAGGAAGAAAGAAAGAAATTCATGCGGCCAATGTTTTCTCCCCCCAAAAGATTTGCATATGTGATTAAATCAAATCGATCAGATCTGTAGGAAGAAGAGCAGGCTGTAACGGGACTGATATGTAACTGAAGTGTTGCTGTTTTCAGAGTTCATCTATTTTTGAGTTGATTATTTTGGTGCTAGTTTTGGGGTTAGCTTCTTAGCTACATTAGACATTAAAATACACTCTAGCTGCCATGCGAGGGGTCTGCAGTCATCTTCCCTAATTGTCCCTTTATCAGTGCTAGCTACCTTAACTACATCAGCAGGTCTGAAACTGCCAACTACAGGAAGGAGGAGGAGGAAGACAGACAGACAGACAGAAGGGAACTAGGGAAGTAGGGAGAAGGAAGGAAGAAAGAAAAAGAATCTCAATCAGCTGATTTTTTTTTAAAAAACAGTAAATGTTATTACACATTATTTTTTAAAAAGGTGGATAAAGTTAAGAGACTCAGTGCTACATGACTGTGAGATGTGTTATTCTGCTCTGATGTTTTATATTACATTATGACAGAATGTAATAAGGAGACAGTGGATTAAGGAAACTGTTGAAATACGGCTTTGTTGAATACATCTTTAAACACCCTCACGATGTTGGAGCAGGGTATAAGGTTGGAGAGGTGGAGATTTTGGGTTTTGAGTATTGGGCTTGTTTTGAGTCTGCGTATTTTTGTCACACAGACCTGGCAATCCCGTGTAAAGAGCTAGAGAAGACAGGAATATTGTAGAATCTACAGTGCGGCTCTGCATCGTTGCCTCGTGATGGCAGTCCGCCAAACCATACTCCACTTCTACGCTATTTTCCCTCCATCACTACAATGATTGAGTCAGTGGCTTCAGCTCACAGTGTCATCTCAGTCCCATGGAATACTAACCAAATATATTGAAGGTGCAAACCCGAACGCAATCAGAACTCAGGTGTCTGATATCGCATTTGTCTTTCTGATTGCATTACATGTGCACCACTAAAATACATTTTTTATTAAAAATGAGAATGAGAACGATTAAACCTGCACACATATAAACAGGTGGCATTGGCATTACATAAAGGCTTAACACTTTAAAATATTGCACTCATATAAAGCTGATTTGTCAGGATATGCAGTAATGGCCAGCGAATCTATAAAGACCTTCATAGTTCAATTTCCTAGAATGAGAAAAACATTGAAATACAATTTAATAACGTTCTAGGAGTTGTAGGGAGAACGGGAGAACCTGTAATGACACATGACACTGCAAGCAGGAATGAGAACCAATACACACGAGTGTGATATAGAGCAAACTAAATGTAAATCTTACAACTTCCAACTTTACTGATGAGACCCAGGATTATTTATACATATACGCTGCATGTGTTGTGTCGTGCCATGAGCTGTCGGTGTAGCGACAGAGGTGGGCTCTTCTTCTGCATGGGAGGCTCTTCTGTCTTGCTACGTCACTCAGCAGACCAGTCTATAGACGACAGAGAAGAAGCCGAATGTTAAAGGTGACCCCTAATTCTACCCCTGTTCCACAAGTTGACACAGATCCCTGAGATCGTAATGAAATATCCAAGACATGTTTTGGTCAAAATACCACAAGGATAAAGCACCACAGCACCTTTTCACCCTGTCTAAACAGCCCTGTTCAGAACTGTCTGTTTGAGTTCCTGTTCCTTTAAATGATAATGAGCCACTGCTCGCCCCACCCCTTCTTCTGATGGCCAATCAGGTACCACTTTGCTCATGAACTTCCCTCTGATTCTCAGGCTGTGAGTGGAGCTACTCAGATGGGGGCGGTATAATTCTCATGAGCTCTCCTTGTGACATAGAAATGGGAGTCAAATCTGAACGGCTTGTTGAAGCAGATGTTTTCTGAAATAGGCGGCCCAAACGAAAGTAACTGGTTTGTAGTTCAGAGTTTGTGGGTTGGCTGGAACTCCAGATAAGTTGTATTACGATGCGTTTGCGAATATCCAAGAACAGTAACGAACAACATAAAACAAGAACAATACAGGACCTTAAATAGAAGCTTGTGGAAGACCATTTTTTCACTCCCTTACTTATTAATTATCATTACCTACAATTAACAAGGTTTTGTTTAGTTTTATTAGCGATGTTTCCTGTGCTGCTGGTAATTGCCGTGCCACAACTGTGATATATAAAAAGTAACATGAGAACTCCGTTAAGCTAATGACCTGTTAATTGAGTTAATTATCTCCATTTACATTTTAAATTTTACCGTTAAAAAAAAAAAAAGAATCCTGCTATATCAATAACATGACATGCCCCCCACTTTCCAGCATCTAGGACTGAATAAGAGCAGGAGAGATGATAGCGAGAAGATCCAAAAACTGGCCTCTGGGGCTAAACAATGGAGCAAAAATGCAGCTACAGATCATTAGTATATAATTAGCTTAATTAACAGCTTGTAAGTTCCCATGTTACATTATTTTATGAGCCAACCTACATTTGGTTCATTGCCACTGCAATAAGCAGCGGTTTGTATAAAGTTAATGGTGTATAAACAATTAAGAATTAATAAACATTAATAAAACAGTGATTTAATGGCTTATTGCTTAATATGTTATAGTAACTAGTGCATCTAATAATGGAGAGCGGACCAAAATATCATGAGATTATGGGTTATTACTACGTGACAAGTGTACAGTTGTTGTGTTACTACCCTGACATTGATTATTTTCTTATAACAGCATGCATCAGAGGGTTTAATTCCTTTTATACCATAGCGCTTTGCTATTATAATCACAACTGTCATAATCTTTATCACATCTATTATAATATTTTATGTATTAAAGAATGACATGTTATATTTTATCGGTTTGTAGTTTCATTGAATGTTGTGGAATGCTCGTGAAACAAGCGAGTTCCTGGTATCACTTACTTTATAGCAGCACCTTCTCATAAGGTTAATAAGACAAAAAAAAAAAAAAAAATGCAGCTTGTCATGTTGTCATGCCACGGAGACTTTCCCCTGACCTACAGCTTTACTGCTGACTGTTACAATAAGAAACTGAAACTGGAGACTCCTTCCATAAATGTATTAATGATATATGTTTTGGTTTTTCTTGTTGTTGTTAAATAACAACCCACTTCTTAGACTTAGATTAGATGTGGAGAGTTTTCGCTGGAGTAATAAAAGGTAATACGTTACTGAAGCCAGAACTACAATCAAAGCTGCTGTTGTAGAAAATTAATCAACAATTTTTTTTGACCAATCAGGATCGAGATTAACACCGCTGTAGTATAAAATCATTTATTGCATCCTTCCAGAACAATATTCACCTAAAGGCCAATAAGAAGGTGCAAGAATTCTTCTTGAGAGACAACATCAGGTGTGTGTGTGAATACACATGTATAGGATTTGGGCTAATATTCATTACCTGAGCTGAGCCTCTTTACATTTCATCCTCCATGTCAGAGTTGTGATGATTTATCTGAAGTAGAGAGAGAAAGACAGACTCTTTAGTACGAGCACCAACACTCCAAGGTGTAGCTGCAACATGTTCATTGTCATCATGAAGACAGCACTGCGTTCTACACGGTGCTCCAAATCAATGAGATGCGAGTCAGGGTGTTCGATCTCAGATCAGTCATTTTCCCAGAGATGCTGCCTAATGGCTGAGAACGGAGTCACGCTGGGATGACAGAGAGAGAAGAGTCAGCTCTCGCTGTGCCTCTCCTCTCTAACATATGGGCTCTCGCTAAGAGAGACGGAGCTCTCATCATTTATGGAGGAACACAACCAGACCGGAAAACAGCTCGGAAAACAACAAGAACTCTTAGCTGGAGGAAGTGAGAAATGTAGCACTGGCTAATTGCATAGAGGTGTACTGAAGAATATCTGGTTTGATCCTTGGGGGAAAAAAAATGGCACAACTGCATTGGTTTCATCATCACGATAGTTCTTGGTACTGTAGTGATTAAGTCGTAATACTGGCAGCACTGCAATGATCATTTGAAACAATACCAACTAGATTTGACTCATTATTTTTGCCCAAACTGCAATTACTTGATGAGATCCAAATTCAGTGGTAATTTGGAGTTTGGGCTTGTTTCAAGGATTTCAGCTGCCACCCTCTGCAACAAAATTTCTTTCCAAAGGTAATAGTAATGGATCATTTCTTTGCAGTTGGTACAGTGTTCTTGGGGCCGAATGCCTCACTTTTAATCCTCCAAACATACTTCTGGTCAAGTTTGCCTCCAGAAGGCTTTTTCTTTGTCCATGTGGTCAGCTGCACATTTTAGTCAAAGTTGAAGGTGTCGACTTTGGAACAGGGGCTTCTTTCCAGGATGCCAGCCTCTCAGTCTATGGCGATGTAAAACTTGCTTTACTGTAGACAGTGACACTGGTGTTCCAGCAGCTTCCGGTTCATGGCAGGTCTCGGCCTGGGGGTTCCTGGGTTGGTCCTGTCCAACCAATTTCCTGGTTGACAGCAGAGGGTGACAGTCTGGGTCTTCTTCCAGAACTTTGATAAACATCTCCCAAAAAATTGCAGTAGTTTAGAGACATTCCCGAGTTGTGTAAATCTACGATCCTATTTCTCAGATCTGCGCTGAGCTCCTTGGACTTTCCCATTGTGTACAAACAAACCCTTTTTATTTTGAGCACAAAGAATCTACCAGCTGTAATCAATCATGATCACTAACAGGAAGTTAAGAAGCCTTGGCCTTGGCAAGTTATCAAAGTGAGTGTATGAATATTTTTTGAATACTGAAGCTCATGAAGTAAATATTTCAGTATTTGCTTACTTCTAATTCGTATAACCTCATATAAGGCAACAAGGCATTTTCAAAACATGCGCTCTTGCTTCTATGTCACATTGCAATTAACAGTAACAGTAAAACACATTTAAAGGAAAGCGTATGATTTTAAAGGACTTGCTGCTCTATAGACTATAAAACAATTCATTCTCCATCACCTCATCTCAAGAAACACCTGGCAACCTTCGAATACTCAGGAAAGCATGTGCGTACCATGAGTCTAAATACTCAGAACTGTCTTTTGCCAGCTCTGAATATGTTTTTAAGTAACAGTAATTGTACCCGAGTGGGACTTTTTTCTGAAAGTAATTGCTGGTTGTCGATGTGGGGAAGCTGATCGTTCATTTCTATTGCATTTCACATCCATGAAACAAAAGCATTACCTAGAGAGGGAATGATTTGGGGGGAAAAAAAGCTCTTGGTAATATTAACAAAGTGGCAGAGTAATTGAGGCTTTGCTATTGTGCACAGGACACACGGAAGGGGGCTAGACGTACTTCATTTGTCACTGCCACCAGGTAGAGGACCAAGGTAATTACACATAATTGTAACGTGGCTTCTGGAATAATAGTTGTGTCTATATATAGTTGTCTCTATATAAGGCTTCGGAAAGCCTTGACAGCAAAAGTGCTCTCTGCACTAGCTTTTCTTCCCTTAACCTTAACTGTGCTTTTGTGCGTGTGTGCGCACATGTGTGTGTGTGTGTGTGTGTGTGTGTGCGCGCATGTGTGTGTGTGTTTGTTTGCCACCTATTGCTGTAGGTGGATGCAATCTAAAAACGAAAGTGTGAAAATGTGCTAGCTTAGTGGAAATTTATGCTGCAACGAGCAAACCTGTCTCATGTGTCACACTAATAACAGCGTGATTAGATGGCTTTTCGGTTTATTTGTGAACTGGAGGTGGGATGATATGTTTATTGGGAATAAAAACTTCACTGTGAATTATTTCAGTGTGAGACTTTCATGTTTTGGCTCTTTTAGCAGGAGAGTTTTGTCTGTCGGAACCAGGCATAGTTTTGCATTTAACGCATTTATCAGCTGTCACTGTGATTCGCCACCCTCACGTTCCTCGTTGCGCTTATCTCATTTCTCCCACGTTTTCAACAATGACACACAAGCGCACACACACACACGCATGCACAAATGCATTGTCCTCTTTAAATCCACTGATTACTGTTTGGTTATCTTTAGAGACTCAGAAGCAGGCTATGCGAATCAGAGTGACCTACAGAGTGAATTTAGATAAAGCTCATATAAAGCTCATCACCATGTGCGGCTCGTCGTCGCTGGCCTCTCCCAGCTCAGGAGTGTCTCTCCGGGCGCAGCAGCGTGGGCTGGGGGTTCTGGGAGATCCCTCTCGACTGCTGGTTGATGGGTGGTATGGTGAACCCCCTGAGCTCCCACCATGAGAAAATGGAGAACCTGCAGCACATAAAAACAGATTAAACAGGATACACTGGTGAAATACTGAAATGCTACCACTGAGTAAAGGTTTGCACTCTCCATGGTTTCAGAATGGGACATTTTTTTTTTTGTGCCGGATCTGGCACCAATCCAAAATTTATATTTTAGTTATTTAAATACTATATTATTTTTTTTATTATATTTTAGAAGTACTATATGTCTAATTTATATCGGTCACTCATTTACTGCCATCTGATTCACAAGATCCATAAGCATCTGTATCAATTTCAGTGCACTGTATATTGTTTACAGCATGAGTCATTGAGGAAATGATATTCTGTCTGTTTAAAAATATCAAAAAGTTTTGTAATTTAATTTAAGTGCCACTAATCACTACTCTGGAGCATTTCAGTAGTCCTAAATTGGTTCATAATGACTCCATGAGAATGAGACAGCAGTCCCCGAAGTAAACCCTCATAAAGCCACAAAGCTGACAGTCAAATATTGCTTTTTCATCTACTGAAAATATCTATATATCACGTCGAAAAAAATTGCATTTTCCTTATCGTTCATCATCACTATGTTTAAATTTAAGCTGTAGAGATTTGGATCGTTTTTTGACTAATCTCTGGTAAACTGACAGAGAAATCTCCGGGCGCTGAAGCCCCTCAGTGTGCTCACGTTACTGACTCAGACACATTGATCGCTCATCATCAGCAGAGCTGTAATTAATGCAGGGATGGATTAGACAGAACTGAAGAAAAATGGTGACGAAAAAAAGGGAAACTGAGCTGTCCATCAGAGATTAGAGAAAGACTGAAGAGGCTATTGAACGTACTGTATAAATGAACACAAACACAAACGTGGATCAGTTTTACAAATTACGCATCATTTCTCACCGCCTCTGATCTGTGATTTAATTAAACAGATCATTAGCAATTATTTTAGTGCCTTAAACGAAGCTATTTATCTTAAAGCATATTATTCAGCAACTTCAATGAATTGTTGAGTGACTATTGTGCACTTAATAGGCATGGTGAGAATGAGGAATGTAAATCTGAACTGGCGGACAGCTGCTTTAATATTTAAAGGTGTTAAATACTAATTAAAAAAAATACAGCAAGTTTAAAATAGTTCATTTTCAAATATGATCGCATATTATATCAACATACACTACACAACATACTGTATGTTCAATAAACATGACAACCTAACAGATTAGATTACCGATTAAAGATTAGATTAGAGATAGATATCATCGTTGAATTGGAATAAAATGATGACTGGCCAGTAGGTTAATATAGAGATGTTACTTTTAGCTCTGCAACTAAAGTTAGCAGCGTTTTCAATACTAAAACTGTTATTTTTAATTCGATATATACGAAAACATGTGTCCACATCACAATAACTGAAATGTGTATTAATAACTCTGGCATTTAGACCAATAAAATTGATCCACCACAGCCATTGTTCTGCCCATAGAACACCCCAATCATTGTCCAATACGTTGCTAAGCAACCAAAGCTTACTGTTAGCATGCAAATTTGCACTGGCAGGAAAAAAGTTTATTGTGAATACTATTATTAATAAATGTAATCACTTATCGAACACTGGATTTGCTAATATATTGCGATAAAAGCAAGAAGCAACTTATAGCTTTACAATGCCATTAATTTAACGAAAAAGGAAACGAGTATACAATAACTGTAGTAACAGCTCTGGAATCATTGGCTTCTTTGGTAAAGATTGGTAAAAGGATTAATCTCACACTGAAAAATATCCTTAAGGGGAAGTTAATTTATTCTAAGAAAATAAAATGATAAAAATCACTTCTTAAAATAAATAAAAATAATATATATCCAATCCAACCCAATACTTTATGATAAATAAGCTGTATCAGATTTCCATTACACACACAATATGTGTCTATTTACAATGCTTTGCAGTCTAGTATAATTAGCAGTTTGTATGCTCGACACAAAATTATAACATCTTGTTTATCTTGCTTGTTCGATGAGGTTGAAGGGTGAGGTTAGAATCTGGATTATTTTCTTGCATCATAATTTGTATAAAATTAAACCCCACCATCCTTATTTAATTAAAATCATACAGATATGACAGGATAAGACGTTTTCATTAAAGTAACTGTATCTGAAAAACATTTTTCAATCATTTTTCAAAAAAGAATTAGTCAATCTTTGAGAAGGACCTAAATAAAAAGAAAAGTTATATTTATACTCAGGTAAAGTATCAACAAAGTATTGTAATGAAGTTACTGAAGGCATGATATTAAATCCACATGTTATGCGTAGTATGTGTATATGGATGTATATGGCAAAAAAAAACCAAAACCTGACAGTAAGTTGACATTAAAGCTCAACAGCTTTATAGAGATAAACACTAGGGGGCAACATAAGCTCAACTCCGTCACTTCATCCCACAACCAGTGAAGTTTTTTCTTGTAACCTCGTTAAAGGATCAGAGGAATAGAAGAGGTTCAGTGGTTCAGAGTTCCCCCTCGTAGCTGGAAACGACTGACCTGTGTGCTCCTGCCTTTGTCTGTCCATCCTGTCCAGGCTGTCCAGCAGGCCATCAATCTGAACCTTTATCATCGTCAACTCCCGCTTTATAGTCTGCAGCTCCTCCATTTTCACTGCGGAGACACATTGAGACAGAGATAAAGACAGAGAACTCCCACTTTACACAAAAGGTCAGAATAAAAGTAAAAGACGACCCATAAAAACAGCTTTTTTTTGTGAAATATTGACTGAGACGAGGCAGATGCTATCGCTTCATCTGTAGAGGCTACTTCAAAAACTGCACGCACAAATCACTCTTGAGAGTCTCTTTTTTGTTCCTTTGAACTCCAGATCAGCTCTAAACCATCATTCTGTGCCCCTGTGCCAGTGTAAAAGCGACTATATAATACACAGAGAGAAACATTAGATGACCAATCAGGTTGGAGAACGAACAATAAAGACAAAAATGAGACACTGGGATTGAAATGAAATTGCAGAGCGAGTCACTGAACATGCCAACATTTGGCCCCCGGAGCGGTGAGACGCTGAGGTGACCTGAGACCCGCTGAGGTGCTAATAACATGCTCTGAACACTCTCTTATTCTTTCTGCTCTGTTAATTTGGTGTAATGGCATGTTCCGATACGGCTGTCTCCATTAAAGGAGGAAAGGCTATGGAGAAGAAGCTTTTAATAAAATAGCATCTGGAGGCTCTCCTGAGACCAGCTAACGCAAATGAACTCAAATACGCAAAAAACAAGCTACACACTAAAGGACTAAAGGAATATACGCACTGTACAGTCGAGTGCAAAACTTTGTTTGCAAATGAAGGCTGACTTTCTAGCGGAAGTGATGTAGGCAGTAACGAAATTTGAACAAAAGTGTTCAGCTGGACACCTTGGAGACGCACGATAGGCACGTGTAAATGGCGACGTGTCTCGGCTGTCCATCTGTGACTTGAATGCTCAAGACACATTTTAAAACCAAGTGTAAACAGGGCCTGAGAAACACAGTGTGAGAAATGTGATATGTTGGTCAAAATCACTAAAATCACTGAAAAATCTAGCAGATTCTATAATTGCCAGATACAGTTGTGCTTGAAAGTTTGTGAACCCTTTAGAATTTTCTATATTTCTGCATAAATATGATCTAAAACATCATCA
>JAQQZX010000038.1:22435301-22439229 GCA_030068355.1 Notoglanidium maculatum | reverse complement strand
AATAATAATAATAATAATAATAATAATAACACTATGCCAGTGCTGAAATATTTAAAATATCCCTTTTTGCTTTTTTTGGTTCGTGTCCTAAATAAAGGAATTTCGCATGCAGTAACTTTCATCTTTCATTAATGCATTAATTTTGCGTCTGCATGAGGTTCCATGTGAGCACACTATCATCACGTTTCAGCACCTGTCTCAGAGTGTTTGCATTTCAGCAAGCGTTTATGAGTGTATTTCTATTTCTGTGTGTGTGTGTGTGTGTGTGTGTGTGTGTGTGTGCGTGTGTGTGCAGTTCACCAGCATAGGAGTGTTTGCATTTCAAAACAGGAGAAAACCGAGCCAGCCAGGTGGAGAAGTCATTCCTGACATGGATAAGGACCAGGAGGATATTACAGAGGAGGATGCTCGAATTCTCCAAAAATACACAAGCCTCACTTTTTATACATATATGGCTTTTCTACGTCAATAGTACTCTTTTGTACCCGTTTTAAAACTCTTCTCTTTCCTCCACCAGCCCGCTCTCTGATCTTTTTTCCCCCTTGTCTCGCTCTCTCTCGAGGCGCTCTTTCTTCCTTATGAAGAGTGGTAAGAAGGTTTTTATCTTCTACAAAATCAAATTGCTCCTGTCAAAGCCTATCAAAAGCTCTGCAGCGAAGACGATGATGGGAGATTTTACGAGCTTGTGTTACATTGGATACTGATACCAGCCATTATATCAGAGATAGAAAGAGAGAGTGAAAAAATGAAAGAGTTTTTAAGGGAGAGTTTTTTACTCTCCGGGAGAGTTTTTAGTCTTTCACTAACTTTAATCTAATTGGATATCGAGACAAAAACAGCCGCTTAGTTATCACAAGCCTGCTTTTATCACAAGCCTGTGTTTTGTCTCACAACACATAACAGATATACATAAAGCCCTAGAAAGCTAATGATGCCACAATGCCACTATACTTACTCTCTCTTTCTCCATGCTGTGAAATACAAAATGAACAGTTTTTTAAGTAGTAAACAGATATCCAAACAGTCCAAATAAATTGCAGAAGGCCTTTTTATTTTGTAACAAATAAATCACGTTTCTAAAAGAGGCTTTCGGGTGTAAGAAAGTGTGTGGGACTGAATTATATATTAAAAGAATATTGAATAGTGACATAATCTAAGGCTAATAATAAACAGATCGTTTATTTAACAAGGGCAAATGTCTTGTTAAATGTTTTCTACCATGGGAAAATCTTATTGTTTCTCTTATTAACTTAAAGAGAGAGAAAAAAGAGAGACTGGCGAGGGAACGACTTGTTATAGCTTCTTTAACGTAAGTGATGACTTGTTTTGAGGATGTTCCATGTCATTATGTATGTAACTATAAATGGATAAAACTATGATGTGTCACACTCCTGATGATGTGTAATTAATATTGACTACTTTGGTGTAAGAGGAATAAACACTTATTTTCCTATAATATCATGCCCTCGTGCCTTCTATTCCTTACATACAATTGGTAATTACAATGTTTGTTTTAATTACTCATAACTGTAAAATAAAATACTTGTTTTTATTTTATAGGTTTTACAGTTTACCATTGCTCTTTTCACAGGAAGGTAAAGCCAAGCAGATTGTGTATGAAATTAAATAATTTTCCATTCATTAGTAAAAAACAGGCACCATATAATACAGGTGAGAACCAGGACAGCGATAAGAGATCTTTCCTCTTCAGGTCGAGGACGATGTGGTGTGAATAGAGCCTCTCGCTCTCCTGCGTTCATTATTAGTATAATAAAGGCAATAGCCAAGTGCAAATATTGGCTTATTTACACTCACTGGTTACATTCCTACATGCGTACATATTTATAAGGAGAATACTGATTTATTTAGTATTTACAGTGCATTTCAAGAAAATACCTTCAAGCCAGTCAGAAATGTGCATTGTTTTGGGCCCATGGTAAACGTTAAGAAATACTTTTCTCTGCAGAGAGCAAAAATAATCATCGGTTTTTTTTATTATAAAGAAAAAGAGCTTCAAAAAGCAGCAAAAATGAATGTGAGTCTTTGAGGGAACACTTATTTTTGGAGAGCTGCTAGAGCTTCAGGAATTACACAGTGTCAGCTCTAATATGTATTCCTATGGGTTTCAGGTAACAGAGGCTTGCAGGAAGATTTTTATTAATAAATGATGGACTCAGATTCCATGCAGAAATAATAAAGCAGCAGGCATACACCCCTGAATCCTGAATCAAACACGTTTTATATATATATATATATATATATATATATATATATATATATATATATATATATTGCAAATGCAATGTCCTACGAATGATGAATATTTCTACAACTTTCTACAGTTGCATGCAGGACATTTAAACACACTTGCCTCAGATTCCCCACCTGTACCTTTCTTAATTACTGGCCCTCTGGGTGGTGAGGCACTTTACTAGCCATTTACTTTTAATTACGTCTGTTAGAAAGCTGTTCATTATCTTCAGCAGTGTGGATTAAAGCTGTAGTGCTGAGGTCAGATTATATCAGACTGTTGAATGACAGCTGAAACAGTCTGCTGATTGCGAGTATATCAAGGAGACAGGATTAAGATGTGAGAAAGCCTTTAAGCTCCTAATCCATGACTGAGCAGATAAGACCGAGTAAACAATTACACAATTCCAGCTTTGGCAGCTCACTCAGTGCGTTCATTTGCAAATCGAGCAGTGTTTATTTAGTTGTCCATTGTCAACCTTCAGAGCTTTTACACTACTCTCATTTACAGAATTAACTCCTTCCTATGAGGTTTCTGTCCTCGGGTTTTTATCAGTGGTGGAATTGCAAAATGTTTTAAAGAGTGTTGTTGGATTAAAGTGATGTGCCTCAGAGCATCTGAAGCCCTGATTGAACTGGATTAGTTGGCCAACGTAATTATTACTGATGTATCTCCGGGATTTTTTTTTAGTCCGACCCAAATCCATCATGTCGGTATTTTTATGCACTGAGCTTTCCTGTGTCTTGAAAGATTACCGTATTTTGCCTTCTATAAAATGAGCGGTGGAAATGACTCCAGGTAATAAATATCCCGTCTGAATTGACATGTTGATAAAGATTCCATTATATCCTCTGTGCAAAAGAGGCTTTCAGCTTTTTCTTCAGTAGTAAGACACGCCAGGAGGCGCTTGCTTGCTCTTTTCTATCTATCTCCCACCAAAATGAACCAAAACCAAGTATTGCTGAGGATGAAAAAATGCAGAGCCACAAAAGATAGATGGTGTTTAAAAGGACGTAACGGAGAAGCGATGCTTCTGAGGGTTTCAGAGTTAACACTTACGTACGTAAATTATGGTCACGTGAATGATCAAGCACAACGAGTGAGAGACATGCTAGTCAGGAAACAAATGCTAATCACAGATATAATGTAAATAAGTGACAGCAGAAACTCATTTGTCTCGCAGACGTTTCAGACACATACAACATGGTAAAAATAGCTTGGTATAGAAACAAATTTTCATTCCCACTCAGTCTTCCTAGTGTACCTACCTAACTGTATTTAATGTATAAAACCATACAGTTACATGAAGATAATATACTCTGCTGCACTGCACATTGTGTAGTAGTATTATTGTAGTACCGGTTTCAGTGTAACAAACTATTGCTAGAATTGAAATTTTATGTAATGAACAGAGACAAGTGGAGTGAAACAAACAGGGAAATTTGTATCAATGCTTTTATACTAAATATCAAATAAATATTGGAGCGCCGCTTGTCCAATCAATTTAATGGACCAGAACTAACTGCTGTATAATGTATTATAAAATACACAAAACGTTTTTCCCCATTATGTCCTATAATTAATAGTTTTCCTTATCCATTTCAGAAAGTTGAAACTACAGCACAATTATATGCTTATTGGCACAGCAAACGCTTTGGAAGGAGTCTCCAGTGTCAG
>JAQQZX010000038.1:22422801-22430301 GCA_030068355.1 Notoglanidium maculatum | reverse complement strand
AGATGTTATAGTTGCCGCAGTGGACTGGAAAAGAAAAAGAAAAAAAAATTGCTGCAGACTTTTAATGCACTGCATTTTCGTCTCATTAGGATTAAGCTTGTTGAGGATTTTAACGACATATCAGCCATGATAAAGCCCTGCATGTCACTTACTTATTCTGTCACAAGAGGCTTTATAATTAAAACATTTATCTCTATGCTACTGAAATTAACTTGTCTTTTGTCCTGGACATTTTATGTAGTTTTAGACAGATATATGATTGACTATTCCACCATTAAACAGCATCTTTTTACACCTCACGTAGGCGCAGCTACACGATGAGCTACTCACTTACTTACTTTTACAATGAGCCTTAATTATCTTTTAGTAAAGTAAATGTTGTCACAGGCTAAAACTGAGAGAAAAATTCCTGCCAGATTTGTAAAAAAAAAATAAATAAAATGCGGTGCTTATGTTCGGGCTTCTGTTTTGACCCCGTCTCCGCCCCACTGGTCTGTTGTCTGATGGTGTACACCTGTTTTGTGTTAGCCCTTGATTAGTTTGTCTACTTCCACCCTTTTGTTTCAACATGTCATTGCGAAATCTATGTTACCAAGCTGTAGATTCTTGTATAACTCATGTGCCTTTGTATTAGTTTACCTAGAGATAACCTCTATAATAATAAAGCACATTGATTATACTCTCTTGCATCCTGCCACCCAGTACCGCACGTTTCAGTGGTACAGAGGCGGACGTGAGGTCTGTAAGAGCTCAGATCCAGCAGCAGAGACAGACAGATGGATGGTTTCCATCTCTCGTCCTCTCTGTCACATGCCACTCAGAGTGAAAAGGTGTATCATGGGACTGTTAGTACCTGTCATACAGTTCCTCCTGGTAGCAGTCGTAGTCCAGCTCGTATTCTGATCTGCAATGAGACAGAAAGAGGAAGAGTGAGTGAAAAGCACAAAGAAGCTGTCATTGAAACTGACACACACACACACACACACACACACACACACACATGACAACCTTCACTCAGGCTCAGTGCTCGTGTCTGACCTAGTTGTCATGTGACAAGAGTCAGAGGCTTAACACCGGATTGGGCCTTTAAGATTAACACAGGTTTCTAAGTGAGTTCAGACAAACACGTTTTCTTTGGATTGACATGATTTTTTTTCAGGACAAATCTTTCTACTCCAAACCAAAATGGCCAGTCCAGAATTATTGGCATAAAAATTCACCCTATCACGAAGTGAATCCTGAAGATTTTGCGGTCAGGGATCCAAGAGAGCAAAACTGACCGTGCTGTCTGGGTGGGAGGGATTGGATACGCTCTCTCTCTCTCCTGTTAATCATCTAACAGAATTGTAAATGTCTGTGAGCTCATGTATGAGGAAGAGGACGGATAGCGCTTTCCATTTAGCGTGTTATGTGGCACTGTGACACGGCGTGAACAGCAGGTTGAAAAGGTACAGTTAGCTCGCGTCACGTGTCTCAGAGGAAGCATGTTAACCTTTAGCCTCGCTGCTCGGAAGCCGTTGAGAACTGTCTGGTAAGTGGGAATTGGCCAAGACCAAATTAGGGAGAAAATCTGGAAGAAAAAAAACCCCAAAAAACATTTTTGCTTGAATGAATTTTTGTATTTTGAATTAATTGAATGGAAAACGTTTTGTCAATTCAGGGTCTATAAACATCCAGTCTATTCATCCTGTGAGAGCTCTTCAGTTTAGCCCACCTGGTCATTGAAGACCTGTAGTGTATGAACTCATTCCAATGGAAAGGCATATTTAATAACTATATTGCACACAGCTAGCTAGCTACAGAGCTGTTCTGCTTGACCAGCTAACGTTAGCAAGCTCTCCTGTTATGTAATAATAGCTTTGATCACAGCTGTAACCACGTGAATAATGAATGAGAGACTCGGACACGAAGATCCGCAGTTATGATTCGTGAACAAATCCGTCGTTCCTACACTAAGAATATATAGTGACAATATCGTGTGACGAGTGAATGAGAGACCCGAAAGAGCCATTAGTGATCTGAGCCTGACGGGCATGCTTATATGCAGCCCAGGGGAACACGAGCGAATCACTTACTGAGATGAATCGTTATTCACGAATCGACATACAAAAGAGTAGTTCAAAATGAGCGACACGTTCACGAACGACACATCACTACCGGGACGTGAACTTCAGGATGAAGCACTTACTCAAGAACAAACTTGTAATTATATACATTTTATTTATGAGAAAAGTGTACATGATGACATTCTTTCTAGAGGAAACACACACAACGAATGGTGTAGAGAAACCATTTTTGTACAAATCTTTATGTTTCAGCCTGAAATTAGCTGTTTGTTTTTGACACTTCTCTGATAGTTGGAAATCCTCGTTAATTGTCTGCTGCTATGTGCTGATCAAATTAGCACCTGATTTATGCTATGAGCGAGTGCAGAGATGATAAAGACCTGTCACTGGTACACGTGTGTGTGTGTGTGTGTGTGTGTGTGTGTGTGTGCATGTGAGTGTGTGTGTGATACTATAAAAATGAGAAATTGAAAAACAGTGTAGCAAGGCACGGTCACATTTCACTTTGTCGTGTGCACACATTATCATTTTTATGATATTATTATTTTTTTACATTTAGCTACAGACGGTGTATATCTCATCTATCACACGTGCATGACAGTTCTGGGTCGTGTTTATTTCATCTGCATGGAGCGAGGAAGCAAAGCAAATAAAAATACCCAGTGAGAATTTGCTTTAAGTGACACACACACACACACACACACACACACACACACACACACACACACACACACACACACCACTCTGTTACTGGAAATTCTCCAACCTTCTAATTCCTGTTGCTTTCAGTTAACAGATGTATCTGTAAACATGTCAGGCACTGTGACCAGCTGCTGCCCCACACACACACACACACACACACACACACACACACACACACACACACACACACACATAACCCAACAATAATTATGGGCACATACAATTAAACAGGTGCATGCCTGAGAGACAATGTAAAAAATAAAAACAAGGCCAGAGACAACTCTTGATCAAAATAGTGCTTTATTACAACACAGAGGCAACATTTCAGTCCACCACTGAATCTTCTCAGGTGTAATACACCGCTTACCAACTCATACACATGGCCTGTCAATCACCTAAACATCGCATTGACCTGACATACATAAGATGTGCTTATTGCCAGAACCGTACATGATTACTGATATAAATGGCTTAACCTAAAAAAAATCTGGATATGCCGAGAAGTTCGGAGAAAGTTCTTCGTATTCAGACTTGCGCTTTAGGGGAGTTTAAGTCACTTTACTGAAACAACCTGTGTGCAGTTCATGGCTCCAAGGTCACCAAGATTTTCTGTGAATAGAGTTCTTGTGCCAGGAGTTTTTCACCTCCTTTAAAGAAAAAAAAAAGATTTCGCAGCCCGACAAAGCGGATCACGTTTACTGCTGGTGTGCTGTTAGATCATACACCAATCCTTCACCTGCCTCTCTTTTGTCTCTCTAAAAGGTAAAACAACTGAGAAAAAGTTCAGAAAACGTCCACTTTTTGTTGGACTCATTTAATTTAAAACGAATTTACCAGGGCAAGCCCAAATTGGCAGTTGTTTTGCTAGTCACTGATAGTGATGATTGAAAAGCTGCGTTTTTGGAAGACAAATATTCAGTCTTTAAATTAAATTGTTAATTAAAGATTTATATCGTCACTGGGACATACGTAGGACTTCCTGTATATGGGCCTGTGTTTAAAGAATGTCCTATGGTAGTATTCAGACCTCCAGTCAGTATTAGAAAATATTAATACTAATATGGTGGTCAAATCTGATTGACCTCTTATAGGATCCTGGACCTTTACAGAAAGTGTCCCAGAGTTATTATGTCCATCTTCACTAGGAGTAAAAATGTTAACCAATCCCTGTAAAGATTAAGGTAATATTACCTGTTAGAGCTGGTAGACAAATCAACAAAATGCCAGGCCTTTCAGGGAAAACAGGTTAAGCCTTTCACCTGAAGCTGATGGATAGAGGAGTTGTGATGCTTTTGGTGATCAAAACACTGCATCACTTTAAAGGTGTTTATCCACTATGTTGGATTCTGCCCCCTGAATGCCCCTCTCTTACCCCTCCCTCCTTTCCAAGCGTGTATGCCCATAGCATACTTCCAAGTACTTACATTCACACTCCCTTGCTTTATCCGTACTAAATAATAAGGACAATCCTCCTTTTTTCAAAATTCGGGTTCTCAAGCTTGTAATCCAGCCCCAGCAAACACTGATTCCTCTTCTTTCTTCTTCCTTGTCTTTGTTTCTTCTTCTTTTTCTTCCTTCCAGATTCACGCTGCCACGTGAAAAAACATGAAACGCAGAAGGCGCTCTCTAGAGGTTTGTCCATTCTGGGTTACTGTAGCGGCGCAACATGCCGGCTCTGTAGAGGTGGACCCGCTCCCCGTGTAGATATAACGGGCTCGTTTTAGGCTTACGAAAACACAACGATTCATAGTTACAGGTCATTATACACTAATGAAAATGTATTTATGAATTCCATAAATATGTTATGGAATATATGCTCCATTTCTGCTATTAGATACCCTCAAAATCCTGCATAGTGGACCTTAAACACTAAGATTATAAAGGACGTACTGCATCACCAGGCAGCGTAACACTCAGAGGAAAGCGTTATCGACCCTCTTCCACATAGTACATGAGCTCACAGATTGACTAATGTAGAAGTGACTGACAGGAGAGAGAAAACTCTGCTCCGATTCAGAGGACGCAGACAATTTTTCTCTCTTGGCTCCTGGTCATGGATCATCGGGATTCGGACCAGTGATCTCCTGATATGAGACCGAACGCCACAGGAGCGCTCTGCTATGATGGACTGTTTATCAGGTTCATGAAGCTGAGAGGGTTTTTGAGCTAGATATTACTGTCGTTTTGTAACATTAAAGCACAATATTTGAGCCTGAATTAATGTTCATTTTTCACACACATACACACTCTTTCTCTGGCTCTCTCTCTCCTGGTAGCAGTCTACAAATAATCACTAATAAGTGGCAGCGTTTATGCTCCGCACAGCCGTTGCCAAACGTGGTTTACGATTGCGCCTAGGCTCCGGGTGATTAATGAGACGGCCCTCTGTTTTTCTGAACACATCTGCAGTCGGAGACGGCGCACATCTACATTTTCCACCAGTCGATTTTGGGCAGCTCTGAATCACCGCTCGCACTTCTGCTGACACTTTTATTATCCTGTTAGACTGAAAGCTCTCTCTCAGCCAATCACTGTCTGTCAGTGACAAAAAAAACACTCCATGCTGTAAATCAAGACAAATATATAACGACATGACAGATTCTGCAATAGCACGGAGATGATTATGGCAAAAAAAAAAAGTCTATGATTTATTTTTACTTCCAGTAAGAATGTGACGGAGAGATATTCTCTTTGGCAAGCAAAGCTATCGCAACGTCCTGCATCCTTTCTGACATCCTGGGTCATTTTGATCAGTGTGACATCGTTCAGGTCAATGTAGCCTCATTTTACCATCAGACCTGAGAGCAGTCCTTATCTTTAGAGAATCGCTGCTTCACTATTCTTTGAGTGAGCTTGTTATTGAACCTGTCACACTGCCCGCTTTTATTAATCACTTTGTATAGATCAGTTTGTTTCTGATGTATATTGACTGATGATTTGGGTGCGTGTTTCATTTTTTTGGCTCCTACATGAAGACCGCAGTCGTTCCGAGAATCTTATAGAAGTCCTAATCTTAATCAAGCGGTTGTTTAGTAAAATGTCTCATTATGACAGATTTAGGCAACATATAATGCTTAACGTGACAATGCAAAAAGGTCCACCAGGGTTTATCGATCTAATTTCTATTCAGGAAGACTTTTGAGGACAGCGCGAAAGTGCCGCTATCACAGGGCCATTTCAGCCGAGGGAGGACACCTGTGATTTTCTCCTGTTTTCTTGCTCTGTAAGTGCTATTAGAAATGATAGGGTCTTCAGAAGCTGTAAATTGGAATAGTTCCACTCAAGAAAGAGGTGCCAGGAGCACTCAGCTTCACCTTCAGACACACACACACACCAACACTGTGGTGCGCACACGCTAAAAGCTTATCAGAAACACTCAGCGCTGGACGTGTAGTCGTGAGCTTTTTACTATAGCTGTGGCTTGGGTGTGTGTGTGTGTGTGGGTGTGTGTGCTGTTGTGTAAGATTTTATAAGAAAGTGCACAGAAGCGCAGGAATGTTCACGCCTGGTGTTTTCACGTGTCTCGAATTCATCTCCAGTGGCCACTCATGATCGGATTTCACGACGAGATTTAATAACGAAGCTCGGCTTTTATTTAGTCGTTTCGTTAGCAACCAAGCATGATAACTCACAACATTTACTCTTTTACACTTACACAAGCAGTCTTTGGAAGACGTTGTACCTGTGTGGATTAGTTTAAACGCCATTCTGATATAAAGGTGAATGCAATGTTCATTTTTTCAGTGTATGCCTTTAACATTATGTGATTTTTGGCTCGTCACGTGACAGAAAATTTCACTCTTGTTCATTATCCAGCCAGGAGGAAATCCTTTAACCAGTGTAAGACTCCAAGATGTTAAAACTGGTATTACTACAGGCTTTCTATCAGGATTCTTGGTTTAGATATTACTGATCATTTTTTCAAAAGATTTTTTTTTCCAATAAAAGAAATGACCAAAGAGATGAAAACATGTTAGTAGAAATGGCACAATGCTATTTCTTTTCTGATTCTGATACTGTTACTGAAACTTTGAGAGTCTGCTGGTACCAATGTTTTTTCTTTAAAACACTACTAATCATTCAATTATTTTTAAAGTAAACCACTTTCACACAGAAACACAACTTTCACATACAAATCACTGATATTTCAAGTATAATACATAGAATAGAATATAAAGTGTAAAGATAATTTTTAAAAAATCAACTATAACAAAAATACAGTCAAGACTTTTTAGGCATAAACATTTCCAGATGCAAAAGGGAAAAAAAAGCAACAAACTTTTCCTTTCCATCTGTTACAGGACCAGAACAAACAAATTTCTTTTTTTTTGTCTGATATCTGACCATCACTGTTTCACAGGCATCTGAACTTAGTGGTAGTAGCATATTTTCATATTTGTTTTTTTAATTACATGCAGTGACAGTAAGATACATTTTTATTTTGTCCCCTTTTCACATGTGCCTATCCTCATGAAAAAGTATATCTGATCTTATTTAAAAAAATCTTATATGCTCCTACCTAGTCTTCAAATGAGCCAAATTATTCACCCATAACATTGGCTTGAAATGAGTGAAATGATCAACAATCTCACATTCACAAGGCACTTTTGCATTTTTGAAAAACAATAATCTGTCAGACAAATATGGCGATATTTAAGTCATCTTCACTTGCTAAGATATTGTTTTTTGCCGAGAGAGTGAGAGAGAGAGAGAGAGAGAGAGAGAGAGAGAG
>JAQQZX010000038.1:22370447-22403467 GCA_030068355.1 Notoglanidium maculatum | reverse complement strand
ATGTCTTTGGACTGTGGGAGGAAACCGGAGCACCCGGAGGAAACCCACGCATGCACGGGGAGAACATGCAAACTCCGTTAGAGAGAAACCATGAAGCATAATTTCCAAAAAACAGAAAGTTTGAGCTTTAGCTGACGCTGGAGACTCCTTCCGTAAATGTTAAATGAACCTGTGAATTGTCTTGTAATCAGCGCTCCTGTCAAACCTGCAGTCAAATCTTCTGACCAATCAGAATTGAGAATTGTGGTATCTTGTACCCCAGCCAGGGAAACTGTTCCTTCATCAACTAAAATTTTTCACAAACCCATGTGTTAACCCTGCACTTACAGCAGATAAAGATAAATCCGACGGCTCTGGACGTGCTGCTCAGTCTCATCCCATCCAGGCGCCTCACATGAGCTCTGCCCCAAATCACAGGGATTAAAATGTGTTGCCTTTTACTCTTGCTCAGCTGAACATGCGGCGAATTATGATTCACGCAGCTTGAGTGAGCTTGATAAAAGCATTGTGCTCCGTTTCAGACAAAAGAGCTTAAGAATGCAAACCACGGCTAAAAAGCAAGTAAATGGAAGTCAAGTACTTCACTTCAGCACTACACACGGGATTAGCCAGGCACCGAATATAAAGGGGCGGAGAAACCGGTCAGGTGTTGACCCTAATAGGAAAAATAAAACAAACAAATTCACATGAGCTATTAATTCCGCTGTGATGTGGCAGAACTTCTGGGTGGATTACATACATCTACAATGAGGTGGCTTCCATCCTACAGCGTCAGCATGAGTCAGATTTCAGAGCGAAATTTTACACAAGTATGTGCGTATGAGATGGCTCTGTATGAAAAAAAAAATATTTGAGGAAAAAATTGCACAGCTGGGAGAAGGGCGGAAAAATGCTTCAGGAGGAATAATGACCTGCCAATCAGACGTGCCTCAGGAGAGCTGCCTGGGGCTCGGTTGTTGATTGACAGATCTGGCATTTGTCCATTCCACCACAAAGGGGAATGCGACGCTTGTGCTGGGAGGTGAAGCTGACCTGCACGCAAGAAGAGCGCCCAAAAAACAGATCCATACCTCTCTCTGAGACACACACAGGCAAGCAGAGACAATACACCCCCCTCAGTGGTGTCCTAGATCTTTCCCTAGACTCATGCTAGCGGCTATTAGTGATGCGCGCTGCGTCCAAAGGTCTGCGACTCAACTTGTCTGAGCTTTGATCGTTTTTAGAAAGAGCTGACGAGGGCTCGGCCGAGGTCCCGAGGCGGTCAAAATGCAAGGATCACGGGAACTGAAGCGTGGAAAATTGTTAATAACAGCTATTAAACATCGATAAATGAAGGGAACTTTGGCGCTGCTCCAGAGTGCAATCTGACACAGGATAAATCCCTCTGACGACTGACCCGTCTGCCTTACGCCGGCTCTGTGATATGGAGACGTGAGCTAAATGCTAATATGAATGTATTAATGCACATGGTATGAATAAAACCAACATCGTTACGGCTTTAACATTTATAGAAGGAGTCTCCAGTGTCAGCAGTCAGATGTAAATCTGAAGCTTTATTCCATCCTGGGTCTCCAGGACGAAGGGCTTTGTAACTGGTGAGAGAAAAACTGTTTATATCTGATACCTTACGTGATTAGATTCAGTATCAGTATCATGAACAGAATATACCAACACCATGATGCTCTTTTCGACTCTAGATAAGGCTCATAATTGAAGCTAGCAGCATCTCACCGATGTGGAATTACTGCCTGCTTGAGACAATCAGTTGTAAAAACATTCTTTGTAAAATATGTAATGCAGTTGTAAAAGGGAAGGAAGACAGCAAGGATTTCAATTTAATTAAGCTTTTAAGGATAAAAAAATCTGAAAAGCAGAGCAATTTCATTCAATTTCATTGAAGGTCAACAGTCGTCATTAGAAGTGGCATTTCATAATCATAAACGCAACAAATTCCCAAGACAGTGCCAAAGTGAAGCACAAACTGTCTTACTGGAGAGGAATTGAGGAATGATGCTGGTGGAGATAGAAAAAAGCTGCTTTCTTCTTAAGAAGAACCTTAAATTAGTGTTATAACTGAACAAACATTTGAAAGTGAAGTTAATTAACCGGTAAAAAGTCAAGCTTAATAGCAGTGCCTTTACAAACCTTAAAAAAAGCTTAATGGTAGCTATAATTTTCAGAATTTGTCACCCAGAAGAGGAGGATGGGTTGCCTTTTGCATCTGGTTCCTCTCCAGGTTCCTTCCTCATGATTTCTCAGGGAGTTTTTCCTTGCCACTGTCACCTTTTGCTTGCTAATTAGGGGTCTAAATTTATCCAGGTTTCTGTAAAGCTGCTACAAATAAAAGTATTGCTAAAAGAAATATATAAATGAAATTGAATTATATTAGAAAAACCATGACTTCGGTTTCTGATGACACTTTTTCTTGTCGCTGTATAAGAAAGTACCACAAAACTATTAAAGGAAAAACATATGACAAAGTTATGTAACTCACAGTTACATAAGAGAACCGTAAATCTCATTTCAGCCTTAGATACGCTAATTTAGCTTTTTTTTTTAGCTGGAAGAAGCTTCCATTGTCAACACTGTAGTTACTTCAAGTTATCGTAAATTGTAAGTGGGAAAAAATGAGGCTGGTTTGGAAACCATTCTGAGTTCCTGAGTAGGAATTCCGAGTAGAAACGTCTAGTCAAATGCTTCATATGTACTGTAGATTAAATTACAATCCTAGATTTGCCTATAACAGGACTTATTCCTTACTTAATTTATCTTGGTTTTTTTTTTTAAATGTTTTTAATTAATTGAATAATTTGCAACACAAATTAGCACTGAACATTGTGTGTATATTCAAACCGGATTTTATTTTTTTTTATTCCACACTGTGCCGTTTGTAGAAACAGGAAACCATTTGCATGAGTATGTATGAATGTGTGTGTTGTAGGTCTCCTGCCAGACGTTGTGTGTCTGCGGGTGTTTCTGTGATTGTCAGATAAATCGGCAGGAGAGCAGCAGAACTGCCCTCGCTTTTGGGACTGAGCAGGCATTACAGAGAGGCCTCTGGGTTCAAAGGTCGTGTAGAGTTGTGCATGATTAGTGCACACTTTGCATTAATTACCATTAACCTTGCTGACAGGAAGGAAATAGAGCCGAAAGGCGAGAAAAGGTCAGTCGCCTCCTAAAGTAATTCACCCTTACTTTAACATTCCACATTCAAACAACACACACACACACACACACACGCACGCACGCACGCACGCACGCACACACACACGCACGCAGACGAAAATGACTTCAAGCGTCTGCTTTTGCTCTCCAGTGATCCAGGCTTCTGTTTTTGCTCTGCTCCTGGCTTTGCTGTGTGACTTTAAATCTCACCTTGGCAATTGAATTTAATTTTAACCATGACTCATATTTCCATGCTCTGTTGCCCACCAGTTCCAGCAGGCTTCCAAAACCCCAGCAGACGCCCATCCCGGGGAACGTCTAACGCGCGACGAGCCTTCGTTAGCACAGGCCAAGACCTCTGAGTCACTCCCAGACTCGCAGGAATGTGCAGTAGCAGCAGGGCTTGAAATGAACACGCGCTTATCCGACAAACACGACAGAATTGGCCACTAGTGGGGAACTGCATTCATTTCCCAGGATTACTTTACAGTGCTCAACTCCCCTAAGAAAATGTTTGTGAGTTATAGATACAGTATGTCCTGATTGTAGGACTTTCTCATGCACAGATGTATTATAGCATTTACTCAAAGTTATATGGGTTTTTTGGGGGGGGCTTCCATAATATATAAACAGGCACTTCAGAAATGTTTTTTTTTAGAAATTAATGCCGATACTTTATTTATAATCATCACATATCTGAAGAAGTCACTGCGGTGTATCTCAGTAATAATTCTGCATGCAGTTTCAGTCAAAACTTTACTCTGTGCATAAAAAAAGCAGGACTGCAGTTTCTGACGTTTTTGTTTAAGAAAATAATTCACAATGCTATAAAAGGAAAAAGACATGACAAAGTTGATTTATGCTTGCTGGCTCGCAGTTGCATAAGAGGACAGTAAAGCTCGATTAAATCTAGTTTATACCCCAACACATTTAAAGTAAATTCTTGATTCGGACTGGTCAGAAAACGTCGAGTAATTTTCTTTAACAGTAACTCTGACAGTAGTGTAGCTTCAAATCCCAGGTTTATACTAATGCACTGGGTCTACATTTGTCATAGTAACAGATAACACAGGGACCTGTATAGCATTCACATAACAGAGTTTTCTGTGAGGACAAGTTCATTCAGTGCCAGAAGTGGAATAAATTCAAGTCATCATAAATTTTAAGCAAACAAACAAACAAACAAAAAAGACGGAACATAAACAGATGCAGAAAAATTACCCTAAGTATCGAATTCATTACAAATTAATCCCGCTGGTTCTTTGTTTACAGGACTACGACTCCCATCAGCCACTGCGCATCACATGATCATAACCACATCACATGATGGTTTGCACCTGTTTTAAGTCGTGTCCTGTATAGAACTCAGTATCTAGTTTTTGGGGTTTTTCTTGTTGTCTTGTTGTCTATCGTTGTAGCCTCATGTCATGTTTTCAGTCCTCGATTTGTTTCATGTGAGTGTCCATTTGTCCGCTCCCTCACTCGCTATATAGTGTAGAACACTCACTAAGGGATAAGGGCAGACAGCTGTTGATGCATTTCGGACCCTAGGGAGATGTTATGCTGCTACATGATTATGCGTAATTATTATCTCTGTCACATAAACAAACAGCAGTACATGGACATCAATGTTGCTATTTTTGGATAAGTACATCTGACATAATCTCTTCACGACCGTCCGTCTCCCCTCCACCGTTCTGTGACAAGATAATGTGACAAGATAATGCGTCTGTGTGTTGCAGTGCCATGCCCTGCTGATTAGCGTAGCTTTTTAAATATAGCATGAAGGTGGAAATGATTTTGACACTTTCCGTGAGCACCGTGCTACGCGACGTGCTACACAAAGTGTGTGAAAACAAAACCACCGTGGAAGCTTTGCTCTGTCATGCATAGACTCTTTTCTAGCGCCAGCACTATTCATGCTTGTTTACGTTGCCTGGGAAACCGCGCTGTCAGTCATTATGCCATCTGACGTGTCGACAGAAAATAGGAGTCTTTGTTATTTATAATAAATCATGGATAGGAAAATAGATTTCTTGTATGCAAATAGTTGTTTAAAGATTTTTAGTGTCATAAAAAGCTAGATATTTGAAATGCTGTTGGCAGGACCTTTAAAATGAAGGTACTGTACATGACAGGGGTATAATTTCTGCCTGGAGCTCTGTAGCCCACAGTGCTGACAGATTGAAGCGACTGATAGGAGCAGCACAAGGGCCAGCGCGAGTGTGTCGCTCGCCGGTAACTGTGTTTAAATCCACACTAACCCACATTACACGAGTGGGAGCTTCTGAAGGTCACACACACACTGACACACGCTGGCTATCATGTGCAAGAATCTGAGATAATCTTCTTCTTGTTCTGTCTGCTACAAACTCTATCACTGTGACCTTTAATCTGACGCAGTGTATTATACAGTCAGGCAGCTCCAGAATTATTGGTACCCTTGCTAAAGATGGGTGGAAAAGGTTACAGGAAAATGTCTTTTATTAATTAGCTTAATCTCATACTGACAATTAGAGACATTTAACCTTTAAATTTATTCTAAGAAAATGGTCAGAAATCTTATTAAAAACGTGTCCGAATTATTGGCATCGCTAGAGGTTATGATGTAACTAAGGCATGTTCCCGTTTATAGGTTTTAGTTTCTATACAATCCTCAAATTTCAAATCTTTGTTTAAACGCACATGCAAAAAAAAAAATCCCTTAGATTTAAACACTTTACTGATCGCTGTAACGATCCGTTCCTCAGGCGTTTCCATTTCTGAACTGCGCTTATTAGTTTATTTTTGCACCCGTGTTGTTTTTCCCCCAAAGAGAAATCCAGTAGAAAAGCTCAATCAGTGGAGGCTGCGTCGATCAAACCCTCTCGAGACCTTTCACTTACTGATGTTTTAATTGGATTAAATTACTTTTTATCTCGCCATCAACAGCCTGTCTGTCGGTCACAGGCTTGGGTGTGTTTGTAAATGGAACTGAGGGGGAAAAAAGGCACAAGAGAAAGGAGTGTTTGTGTTTCCTGTGAGCTGTTTAGTCCATGTGAATGGGGATGTCTAGGAAAGATGACTAAGCATTAAGATCATCGTTGCTACAGAAATGGTAATGTGTTAGAACGAGTGCATTAATATAAATTTGCCTTGCGGTCAGAGATACTGTCACGTCTGGTGGTATAGAAAAATAATAAATGCCTTTGACCAGTCAGATTTCAGAATTCATCAGCCCTGAGGCATAATTTCACAACAACTTCTTTAAGATTATACTTTGATTTTATTAAAGAGCAATATGATGGGGTTTTTTTCCCCACCTCATCTCTCTCATTCATCTCTTTCTGAAAGTCTTAAAGACTTCTCCTGCTGTGGAAAATTTTAAATTACTACGAACACCGGAGACTTCCTTCCATAAATGTTAAATGAACTGATTAATATTTTTTCTTTATAGAAAACTTCAGCAAAGCAACAACCCGCTACACTTGACAAACAGAGCATTGGTCGTCACTACTGTAACACTACAGAAATGTATTTATTTAATAAAAAATAATAACACTAATAGTAATAAAATGAAAGTATTACACAGCATGGTTTTTTTTTGTTGTTGTTGTTTTTGAAAGAAATTTGAAAGAACGGCTTTTTACTTTTATGACATTTTATACCATAATGCTGTTGAAACTTTAAGGCGTAGATTAATTTTCTATAACAGACTTTCTATCTCTGATATTTCAGTGCATTATTACGTCTATAGTAAGACTCATTCACAGGCTTATAATCTATGGCTTAAGAAAATGTGTCGTTATTACACTAGGAAAATTATATAATCATAGATATACTGTACATATTTATGGTTTCAGTAAGTAGAGTAATTTAACAATTATGGAAGGAGTCTCCAGTGTCAGAAAGTGTTCAAGACGGAGTAGTTTGTGCTTTGTAGTTTATTACATAGTAACATGAATAGATTCATTGTTCAACCACCTGAACGCCCCTCTCTTACCAAGCATGTATTAGAGCGTACGGTGGCCGACAGGTTCCTGTAGCGTACTTCCAAGTACTTACATTCACACTCACTTGCTTCCTCTTCTTTCTTCTTCCTCATCTTCCTTTCTTCTTCTTTATCATCCTTCTGGTGCTTCCGTCCCGATTCATGGCGCCACTTGCGAAAAACGTGAAACGCAGAATGCGCCCTCTCGAGGTTTGTCCACTCTGGGCTACTGTAGTGCTGCAACATGGCGGCTCTGTAGAGGTGCACCCGCTCCCTATGTAGATATAAAGGGCTCATTCTAAGCTTACGAAAACGCAGCGATTCGTAGTTGCAGGTAGTTATACGCTCAGGACAACATACTTATGAAATTCATAAGTACACTATGAAATATATATTCCATTTCTGTTAACAGACACTCTGAAAATCCTACATAGTGGACCTTTAACGCCCCATTCTGTGTTACATTTATTATATGTTTTTATATACATTTGCCATTTTAAGTTAAAAGCACTAATGTTTTAAAATTGTTTCTACTCATCTTGCCCAATTTTCCCAGTTTTCAAGTTTCCTTAAACGTCACACCAACTCGCTTCCCGAAAAACGGCAACTTGTCTGGGTTTCCTGGTATTTCCTCAGCATCACCCCTCCTCCTACTAAAAATTAGTCAGGTTCCATTTTTGAAAACCTGTAAACTTGAGTTCAATATCCAAAACTTGTCATGGCAATTGGAGTTAAAGAGAAGAAATAAGCTCACAAAGTTTAATGGGTTAACATTTTTACAGCGAACGCTACAGGTGCTTTGGGTAAAAAAACCCATAATGGAGTATTATATCAGAACCAAAGTGGGTCGCAGTTAGTGCCTTAGACAGTCTAGCATTAAAAAGAGTGTTCATGAACATATATTGTGGTTGAGTTTGGGGAATCGTTTCTTCCTGTAGCTCTGTGCTGTATTCCTGTGGTGCTGCTAGATCGATGCTGTTGATAGTAGCAGCCACAGCGAGCGTATCACTCTTCAATAAAAAGAGCGTTTAAAGCCACTATAGAGGAAGTGTATGTGTTTCTTTATGAGCGGTTTAGCTTGAAGTGTGGCGAGAGAGTGTCTGAACAAGTATGTGTGTGTGTGTGTGTTTTATGTGGCCTCAGCTGGCAGCTGTGAAGCAGTGTGCATTGCGTGTGTATTGATGTGTGTGTGCTGCACAGCAGAAGGGGCCTGTCCTGAATCAGGGCCTGAGGGGTCTCTGAGCCCATTTCCTTTGCTCCTTGGTGATAAGTTTGCCTGTCAGATTTGCCCAACACCACAATATTTTTGATAAGGTCCGCTGCTAGTTTCCTCCACCTCTGGCGCCGAGATCAATTTGAGATTGATTCGGAGTGGCCCGCTGTAGCCAGTTGTGAGATCAATTTGAGATGGATTGTTCACGCCGGGGGGGGAAACGGCACGCGGTTCCTTTGCTCACTCTCTCCCTCTCGCTGCATGGGCAGGAATGACTCCATTAGCTGAGACCCCTGGTTATGTGCTGCGTAACCTGAAGGGATAGACAAACGATCAGATTGTAATATACACTGTCAAGGATTTTGGATGGATGGATTCTGTCCTCTGTTTGAACGCAGGGGGTTGTGAACACACGGAGAACCTCTCGGGCCGTTCTTCACACTGTTTCACAGCGGGTTCTGATCTTATCCATAGTCTGTATAGCATTTCTTCTCTCTCTCTCTCTGTCTCTCTCTCTCTTTCTCTCTGTCTAATATGCAATCCTGGAAAGAGAGACGGGTTCAACTCTGTTCAACGCTGGAATATTTAAAAGTAAGGACTTTACTGGTGACAAACAGAGGTGTATCTGAAAGCCTCGTCACATCTGTCTCCGATTAAGCAGCTGATACTTCTTGTATTTGGTAACTTTCAATTTTATGCCAGCCTTCTAATCTGTATATTTAAGATATAAGCTTAACCCAGGTTTGTGAGACATTAGTATAACTCTGATTGAGTGAAGGTGATTTTTTTTTTTTTTATTTAAATTGCACTGACACTCAAAGTTCCCATAATGCAAAATCACAGCACTGTTGAATTCTCTGATTGGTCAGAAGGTGTTGATTCATTTTCTATTGCAGCATCTCTGACAATAGTGTTCACTGTAATTCAAATCACAGATGCATTATTTCTATATTAACAAGTCACACAGAGACTTGTATGGTGGACTCTTCACATAAATAAACTTTTTTTAAAGTATGTAATTATTCTTGGACGTTTCCTGAATGTCCCACACCATTAAGTGTAACTATAAATGGATAAAAATATGATGTCATTCTTCAATTAACAAAAATATTAATTGTTAGCAAATTGCAGTGGTGTAAGAGGAATAAAGCACTTCAAGATGTGCTATTATTTATAAATAATCAACTTTGGGCTGATAACGGTATCTCCATCAATGATTGTTTTTCTATAACTGCACTCCCTGGAGTGTTCTTTTCCTTACCTACAGTAGCTTATGCCAATAATTCATTTTCTAAGGTTAAAATGCTGTATATAGAAAGTCTTTAAGTCATATATGATTTGTTTTGCCTCTTTAATAAGGTATTTTAATCCTTGTTATATTTCCTTCATGTCTAATGCACATGCACAGCCAGACCAGCCATTTGAAATCTTGTGTCTGTCTCCATAAATCCTGTTTATATTGCGGGCAATTGAAAAGAAAGTAAATATAGATCATTTAAAATGATTGTTCCAATCATATTACTATAAAATAAAAATCATAGCGTGGGTAAACGAGGCAACCGTGGCGAACCTGAGAGTTAAAACGACTCAATAATCCCCCACTGTGCACTACATCTAAATGTACTAGCCAAACAGATCCCGAGCCCTGGAGTAGTTGAGGTTCTGCTTATTTGAGCGCGACCCATGCAGCACACTATTAATATTGTTCTGGTGTGGCACACTAAAGCGTGGGATGGTAACAGACCCTCTCCCACTGCGCCACCTCATTAACAATACAGCTTTCTCAGTCATGTGACCTCAATACTGCAAAGCCCACCGTGGCTCTCGACAGACTGACCCGCTGTTGATCTTTATTCCTCTTCCACTCCCTCCTCAGGCACTGGACGCTTGTAACAGATGGAGTGGACCTATTATTTTAGCCTTCGCAGCCCGTGCTGCCTGACCAGACTGCTGTCTCCACTGGCGGTAATGAAAACAGATGACAGCATGTTAGACGAATGGGGCACAGCCGCTGCACCACATATACACCCGGACACGATTATCAGATAATAATCAGGACTTAACAAGTATAAAAATGTGCCGCGCAGAGGTGCCAATAGTTACGGATTAGCTGTGGCATTTACAACAGATACCTGAAAAATAAAACAGATAAACCGGACATCAGAACAAACGCAAGCAAATTTCAAAGGCCAAGTCACTGAAGGTGAAAGACGTGCATATGCTTCTTGATGAGGAAAATCAAGAAGGAAGGACTGGGGTCTTTTTGGTCTCTAAATGAATTGATGGTGACTATTAAGTAGCGCTCACAAATTCCCTCCTTAGCACACAATGTGTCCCAGTACAGTAGCATGCATGCTATTATTTTGACATGTTTTTTTTTTTTTTTGCTTTGTTTTGCTTCCTGACTCCGTCTCTTCCATCCCTGTCTGTCCCATCATGCTCTAAGTTTAACCTTTGAGCAGTTTATTTATTTATACCCTCTTGTGTCTTTGTCTTCTAGCAAAGCCTTGTCACTGTTAATGTTCCCTACAAGTGCTGCATCCAACTAGAAGTCATATCTTCTGAATGCGCATGAAGGCGTCCATGTTTTTCCCCATTTGTAGCTCAAATGCTGAAAGGTTAAAAAAAATGATGGTAAATTGAATTACCCTCTTTCGGGGTCATTTGAATGCAGCATAAGCCTTACGGTCTTCCCTTTGTTTATTCCAATTTTCCTTTAACTATTGGTACTTTGACCCTTGCTACAGTCATTAATTATGATTAGCTTATATAAAGAGCAAGCTGAGTGTACGCACTTGTATCCCACCTCTGACTACACGTCAGAGGGGCACACCTGAAGAAAAATGAGCTGTCTCCTACATATTCCAGGGGTTTTGCGGTAATTTTGTGGTCTGTCTGTTAGGATTTTCTTGTTAGCGATGTTGCAGCATAAGCCAAATGTCTAGGTGTGCATCACAATAAGAGATGATGGATAGTTTAGCGTTAACAGTGTAGACAACAGCTGTGTCACAGCTTTTAGGTTCGACTCAGAGGAGTTGGTGATTTATCTCCACAAGCCTGCGTAGATGTTTATGTCCTGTCTGTGTTTACAGTGTCATTTATTTCCCTAAGAACCGAGACACGCCAAGCTGACGTCAAAGAACTAGCGCAAACTAGCGCTGCCCATCAGCTCATGCCTTAGGTGAAAAGCTGCATTCGAAGCAGTGGAGATGGTGAAGTAAACAGGGCTGGATTTCAATTTATTTCAAGTCTTATAAACATATGGTAGTAAATTCCTACTACCTCGAAAGCTTTGTGTGTCCTAAGAGGGTTTAAGACATTCCTGTCCCTCGCCATGATGGCAAATCAAACGGAGATTCAGGAAATGAGGAAAAGCTTATGAACAATAAAACAGTCACACTTCACCGCACTGATACACTCCACTGGATATTGCTCATAATCGCTGAATAATCACATCTTTTCCAAATTAATAAGCACACATGTGTGGTTATATATATATATTGTGCATTAAGGCCTAAGAAAACATCTGCATCAAAACACCTGGGTCGCTTTTGTGACAGCTGGCAGACTGCAATGTCTCTTTAACACACATTACACACTGTAACATATAGACACTTCTTCTACATCTGTTTGCTGGAAAATAAACAATTGGACCAAACAAAAAGCTCCAAATTTCTTTACTCCCATACAAGTGATGTAAATAAATCTTCTGGTAAAAGTACAGCTTTAAATTCTTCATTCAATTTAAAGTAGAAAATTCAAAATTCAGCTCAAAAACTCGAAACGAAACATTCACAAAAAGAAATGCCGTCTGCCACAATTTCATTCACACGCCAATTTTAGGTCCTGATGCTAAACTAGTGCCACGGAAACCAAGGAACATGAGAACATATTAGCTAAGGATAAGTACCAACAGCTTTATCTCAAATGCTGGCTAGCATAACCATACAAACTAGCTGAATGCTAATCGCTAGCTGTCACAAAGCAAGCTGCTGTGATAAATCCAACATGTACACAGCACAGATAGAGATACACTGATTTGCTGAAGTCGTCTGATGTGGAAATGTTCCCTTGTGGCTTTACAAATGCATGATTATGGAGAAATGTGGTACTGTTTGAAAAAGTAGTGAGAAGAAATGTAATGAAGTGTAAAAAATCAGACATATTAGGTGAAAGAACAACTCAAGGAAAGAACAGCTATTTAAAAACCAGCGTTAACCTCATGAGCCCCTACTGTCCTCATTTCACACTTTCTCCTAACTACATTGTGGGTTTATCCTTGGAAGATCCTCATATGAGGACCACTCTTTTGTCAAACTTCTTCCTGACTGAAGACAAGTTCAATATTTATCAGGTGCTGCGAAGCAGAAACAGTGAGGAGAAATTACAAGGCACACATTCTAGTTTGGGTCTGAGGAGGTTACGTGCAGGAACAAAGTAATCATTAGCTTTTCTGTAAAATGATGTGCTGAGAACATTTACCTGAAGAATCATGTGATTCTCATCCGGCTAATATTCTCTCTCTCTCTCTCTCTCTCTCTCTCTCTCTCTATCTTAAGTAAGTTCTAATAACATTTGACTACTTTATATTTATGAAAAAATTTAAATAATGAACAAATGAATAAATGGAGGTGGGAAATGAGCAAACGTAAGACATGGAGACGTGGATGTATTTGAAATGTTATCACGCAGCAATGCACAGGCTGCCTCACACAGAGCAGTACATTTGCTATATGTGCATTTTTCACCAGCCGTGTGTCGATACATGACTGATTATAATAGCATGAAGTCAGTTGTGTAACCGAGTACGATCAATTTGAGCAAAAATAGATACAAGCCTGAGTGCAGTGGAGATGCCAGCGCTAAATAAGAGCGGAGCGCGGAGACGGATGTTACAGTGTGTAACAGATAAAGACAGGACAGAGGAAAAGCCTGTGTGTCATTTATCATATAAACAGTGTGGTGTGTGGAGAGACAGTCCGAGTCCTCGAGGACCTAAATCCAATCTTCTTCTGCTCTCTCATTTATTCCTCTGTTCCTCTAAATCCCACTCTCCACAAGGCAGGCCAAACCTTTGGAGAAATTTCAAAGGTATTAGCACCACTGGCTGTGCTGGTGGCCCTCATTCAACACACACACACGCACCAGTGTAAGAGGGTATTTCCTGTATATAATACTGCTGGAGGACGACTGTACTCATTTTCCAATTCGCACCAGATGAGTGATCTCTTTAAATCAGAGAGATGAGACGTAACATGTATAATATCTAGGCTATGCTATAGACTTGCAAGGAATTTAATGAGTTACCTCAACAATCCCCAGAAATGTTATTTGTCTGACATATCCTTATAACATTGTGGATGTTTTATCATTTAAAACTCCTGGTTTTGTTACAAAAAATTTTTTTTAATGCTTAAGTTATGGATTCAGACAGGACTAGACACTCCGGTAATACTCCAGCAACTACGACATTACTCCAGCTCCACATGTAAAACTAATCCAATCTGAAAAGGGCATTAGAAAGATATTTTTCTGAATGACTTTTCCATAAAATCATGATATAAGCAGAAAGAGAGAGTGGCTGCAAGGACAGGCGGCACACAGAGCCAAAAAAAACAAAAAAAACAAAACGAGATGTATTTTTGGGGGGAAAAATCATGAGGAAACAGTCTGATCGTACACCATGACTAACCATGACAGCATAACAACCCTACAAAACACACACACACACAGAACAGTGAGACTAAAAAGCACACCACACAGGAACACGCTGATAGCTCTGTCCTGCTCAGGGCCAAGGTGAATCAGAGTCTATCCTGGGAACACTTGGTGTAAGACTGGAATACTCCCGGTTCATATTCACACAATTTTTAGTTGCAGGATCTTTAAAGGTCCACGATGAATTATACACCCCCCTGAACACCCCTCCCTTCCCCCTCCCTTCCCAAGCGTGTATTAGAGCGTGCGGTGGCCATCAAGTGCCCATAGCGTACTTCCAGGTACTTATATTCACACCACTAGCTTTTTCTGTGCTAAATAATAACCATGTTCCTCCATTTTGCAAGATTTGGGGTCTCAGACTTGTTATCCAGCACCACCAAACACTGATTCCTCTTGTTTCTTCTTACTCGTCTTCTTTTATTCTTCTTTGTCTTCCTTCCGGATTCACGCGGCCACTTGTAAAAACGTGAAACACAGAAGGCGCTCTCTAGAGGTTTGTCCGTTCTGGGCTACTGTAGCGGCGCAACATGGCGGCTCCGTAGAGGCGGACCCGCTCCCTGTGTAGATATAAAGGGCTCATTCTAAGCTTACTCCTGTTTGGCTGTCAAATTGTGCTTTATTTTTGATTTTCTATGTCTTTCCTCTTTTCCTTTTCATTTTTCTTATTTCTCTGCCTCTCATAGAAGTGGGTTTAAAAGTCAACTTTTTATATTGCTAGCAAAGTCCTTATTGACCTCCAAAGAGGGAGAGTGGTGGCAAGTTTAAAACACCAGTTTCAAAGGTAGGCGTATAAATCCAAACTGGGCATCAGAGAGAAACAGAAAAAAAAAATTATGATGCAACTCTGGATGATGCATCAATTGTAGTGCATTGAATGTCAAGTATAAAAATGAAAAAATCTGGTTCAGCTTTCAGGCAGAATTTTCCACGTCCTTTCTGCACTCTGCTATGTCATCGGTGAGAATAAAAGCAGTGAAGGCCAGATTAATAACACAAGACACTGCACAAATAAGCACTGGCTGGAAAAACAGGAAGAACAGAAAAGAAAAAGTTTTAGTCAGAGACTTAAAACTGGAGTCTCTACTGCCAAGATAAAAGTCCTGGGGGGGGGTTTTGAGACATCATCATATCAGTCAGCGTCCCCAGGAGATGTGGCATAGGTTTATATTTGGACACAAAGCAAAGGCAGTGGTTTTCTTATCAAAACTCCAATCTCTGGAACAGCCAGATGAATATGTGCCCTTAGGTGCCTTATGGAATACATTCCAGCAGCAGAAATGAAAATGTAGACACACTCCATCATTGCTGTTTTGTTGCACTGAGTGATACACAGTGATATGTGCATACCAGTTGGGAAACGACTGTTCTCGTTCACATCACATGGTCACAAACTGGATATATCCGATCTAGGGCCATGTATGACAGTAGCTCAGGTCTGAAAACATCGGATCTCTGTCACATTAAGGCAGAAATTCACATTTGCTGGTGTCAGCTGATTTGTGTCAGTTACTAATGATAACCTTTTCTTAAAAAAAGAAAAACAGAAAGAAAGAACGCTACAATGGATTAACGTAAGGGTTCCTCCAGAGGAAAAAAAAAAGGTTTTTAAAGGTTCTTCTGGATGGCTAACAGAGAAACCTTTCTACAAAGGAAACCAAAGTGTTCCTCAAAACATTTGAGGTGGTTCCTCTGAAAGTTTCTCTGACAGGGAGTTGTTCTGGGAGAGGAACTCTTCTGTTAAAAGTTCTTTAGATGTTTTTCAACCTTTTCTATGAAGGAAATGCTGATGGACTGCCTTGATTTGATTTGATTTGCCTGTCCAAATTTTTCCTTAAAGATCCTTTTGGATGGGTAGAAGTTTGTAAAGAAATTGTGCTTAGAAGAATCCGGATAAAATAAACCAAAGTGTTTCTCAAGCAGTTCAACTTGGAAGGTGTTCTTTCAGGGAAACGGTTGTTGGGTCCATAAAAGGGAATCTTAAAAAAGAGGTTTGTTAAAAGTCTTTTAGATGGTTTACCATTTCTAAAAAGGTTCTAATTAGAAAGAAAATCTTCATGGACTGAATGGTTCCCAACTGAAAAAAAGGTTTGTTGAAGGTTCTGTAGATGATTAATAGTTTGTAAATAAGTTCTGGGAAGCTTTTTTATAACGAAACTAAGAGGTTCCTCAAAGGTTCTTCGTTTCTTAACCTAATTGAACTGACATCTGGAGGAAATGAACAGGAAGATGTGTAAAATTGCAGCATTTCAGGTGTTTTAACAACCCAAAATACTGCAAGGTTGAGAATAATACAGACTTCAGCTGTTTACACAGAAGCAAAGTTGAGGATTTTTTTATCCAGTCATAAAACAAAATGTGTTGGTGGGTTTTGTTTGCCAGGCTCAAAAGTTATAAAAGTTCATTTTTCAACACTGAGCTCTTGAGGCGCTGAAGCATCTTTGTGTGGTCTAAAGCAAATAGCTGGAGGCACGTTGCACTCACCCGTACGCAGCACCGCTCGGCCTCTTGACTCCTCCTGTCTTCGAGCGGCTTGATTTCAGCTCTCCGGTCATGTTCATGTCTGTGGGGAAACAACAAGAAGCTGTCAGGCAGGACCAATAACCCCAACACTGGCCACTCCAAAAGCAGAGGTCACCTCTCAGCTCCCGCTCCACTCCACATGCTTTTAGAGAGTGAGAGAGCCTGGGGATGCTTCAGAAGTCAGGCCAAATGTACAGCTGTTTGTTTTAAGCACTATAAAAGCTGCTCACACTCTCACACACATCCTCGCTGCAGATTTTAACCACCACAGAGCCGGCTTTTCAAAATTCATCTAAGCAAAGATCCAGAAACAAGAGACATCCAATTTTAGGGCTTTGTTCCATGACATGGACAGATTGATTCTTTTGGGCTGCATTATACAGCAAGACTGAGTGGCTGGTTAGCATGGCATGCCATCAGCACCGCAATTTCCACACGCTGGCGGGGAGAGGCACAGTGTGGGTTCTTGAGACGGCACAAACACACAGATGGAAAAATAGGGAACAGCAGGGCATGCTCAACAAAATGCCATTTTGTTTGACTAGAGACCATCGATTCTGCTGTGTCTGAAAATTATTCACATTGTCCACTTTCACACTGTAAATGCCCGATCATTCTAATTTTCTGAAGAGGTTCTGCCTTTCTGAAAGGAATTCTCACACAAACCAAAGGGTTCACCTCATGGGAGCTCCTAGAATACACTGCTCCTCATTGTTCCCATCAATGGATGATGGTTCTAGCTTCCTAAAGAGGATTTAACAAGAGCCTTTTCAGAAAAGAAGGCTCATTAAACAGTTCTTCCAGAAGTAAAATGACCCCCATGTTGTTTATTTTTATTTCTATCTATATATTTTAATGGTTCTAGCTTTCTAAAGATGCTCTATTTGGAACCATTCCTAAAAACAGAAACCTGAGGAAGAACACTGAAGGCTATCCCCAGAGGAACTACGAGGCAAAAGCATTCTCATGGGTTCTTTCCTTCCTAAAAAGGTTCCATTTGAAAGCTTTTCTGAAAGGAAAATGCCCAGACGGACAAAGCAAAGCTGTCCAGAATACGAGTGGCTCCTCAAAAGGTTTTTAGATGGTATATGGTAAAGGTTCTTTGGGTGATGAACAGTTTCTGAGCAGGTTCTACTTGGAACCTTTTTTTTTAAAAAGTATCCCCTACAGAAACACCAGCCTTCCTGCACAGGAAGGGTCAGAGTTCCAGCACAGAAACCTTTAGAAAAACAGCTCACAGATCTCAGACCCTTGGGGTACCTCAAGGGTTCTTGGGCTAGTTAAATGTTTCAGTGGAGGTTGTACTTCTGAAAGGAACAAATTGAATGGTTAGACTAGAGATACCCAAGAAATCTCAAGAGCAAGGTTCTTAATCTGAAGGGTTCTTTCGTCAATGATTTATCTTCTCTGAATAGGTTCTACTTGAAACTTTTACTGAAATAGAAACTAGAAAAAAAAGTCCTCCAGAGGAACAAACCAAAATGTTCTTCGATGCTTCTTTGGGTGGGTAATAGTTATATTTTTCAAGCAGGTTCAACATTTGAAATCTTTTGTGAAAGGAAAACCATCAGAAGAACTTTCCTTTAGGGAAGAACCTTTAGGGTGCTAGTTGGAACTAGTAATTAATCAAGTAATTAATCATTTTCTCTTAGGAAATTTCAATTTGGACTTGATTTGGCTGAATAAACTTACTTGTGGAAGAGGAAATGGTTCTGCACTCAGGTCTATCATGCAACAACTCTTCATCCATCAGCTCCATGCCAGGCAGTCGACTGAGCTGTAAGAGTTTATTCAGAGGGCAGCAACAAAGCTCAGGTCCTGCCTGCCCTGTACCCTGACCCTGCATTCACACTGGCATACATATCAAGTGCTTTATGCCTAATTACCCTCCATCTGCCACAGGGACATGATCTGCTTCTTAAGGCTGACAAGCAGCAGACAGGGATAACACCAGCACGCAGTTTCTCCTCTCAGTACTAGCTCTCGATTGCAACACAGCTGCCGAGACGGAAAAACACAAACTCATTGCTAAAACAAACACTAGAAGATCCAGGTTGAAAAAAATAACACATAAATCCTAACACACATCCAGTAGACATGATGATGATTTTTTCTGAGGTACTGTCACCATCCTGATGTTTACCTATAACAGTACATCCTGAAGTCTTTCATTCCTCCTATATGATGGTAATTGTCCACCAATAACGATTTGTTTTCATTTTTAAGAGTAAAATTTAAGGTTGTAGAATGTCGGCAAAACAACTTAGCACTTATGTTATAGCCTCTATAAACAGTCCTTCCCTTCTGGGCTCTCTTTTTTCTCTCTCTTAAAGATGATTAAAAATGTAGCTTGCTACCAAGAACCCAGAAAACCCTAACTCTTCCATCCTGAAGACTTTCCCATGGTGAAACATGGACATTCCTTCCTCTTGATTAAGTAAAGCTCCACCCTTTTTTTTTTTACGCCAGGTTTTCAGCTGGACTAATGTTTGCAAAAAATAGAGATAATACATCAAACTGCAATCTTGTGCCTTATTTTTGCACAACTAAACAACCCCTAAAGCTATCATCCACACACAGACACACACACTTTGTTCCCATAAAGGTGCTTTGAGCTTTTTTTTTTTCTATCATGGAAAATCTCTAAAAAAAAAGTACTAATAAAGGAGAGAAAAGTTCTACCTCAATCAAACTGACTAAATCCATTGAGCTTATTTTCCTTTGCTGGTTAAAAAGAGAAGCAAAGGCAGCGTAGGTATATTAAAGCCCCACAGGTCAGTGCTGCTAACAAAGGCGCTGAGCACGGCGACTGTGTCGAGCTGGCAGTGTTAATCCACAGCACGATAAAGCCATTACACTGCAGAAAGACTTCAGGACCCCTGCAATCACGCAAAACAGCGTGCACTGCCTCGAGCGAGCAATTTGCTCATATGCGGTGAACACGACGCAACACAATGCAATTAGCTTTCCCGCTGTGATCTCCATGAAAATAAGGCGCACCGGCATGCCTTTGAGCTAGACTCTGATGGAAATAAACAGCCAAAAAGCTTTTAATATACACTAGAGGACAGAATTACAGCAGAAATTAATATATTTTTCATTTTGGGAGGTGTAGAAGATGGAGGAGGGATTGTGATGTTTTTTTTTTTCTTCTCTCCCTCCGTCTTTTTCTTTTAAAAGCTTAATTACATTAGCATCATTATTTTCTGTCTTTTCTAGAAGCAGGCCTCAATTGAAATCTCCACAGAATGAGTCAGACATCAACAGTAAACATTTAGAAAGGCTCGGATGTGCTGAGAAAATCAGGAGACCATGACAGTTATGACTAAATACTAAATCGAGCAGTTGTGTGAAGTGGACAGCTGTGAGGATAAATGATCATTTTATTCCAATCAAACAAGAGATTTGTGCATCTCAGATATACCGAGTCAGAGATTGTCATACAAATCATGCATTTGCTCTGAGTTAGGAACCTGGAAATGTCAGCTATAAAGTGTCCCCGATTTGTCGAACGTGATCCATGAACAGACTTAACAGACCCAAGGTTTATCAGCTTGTCATCTGCAGATAAATTGCTGAGCTTTAAAACCATAAAATTTGAGTGTTTCACAGCTTTTTGGAAAGCAGGCAAGCAGAGAAAAATGTGTACAACGGTCCAGGATGACTGGTTTTTATAGGCTAAGTTTTACAAAGTTTCAAAACCCAAATGAAATGGATCTTCCTGAATATTTCCACTGCATATTCTTCATTTTCTACATACTTTCACAAAACAGAGCCATGATTTCAATGACCATAGCAAATGAGATTTTTTAATTCTGTGCAAATCAGGTTTAAAGGAAGAACTCCAATCGATCGGCTTTAATGATTCCACGGAACAATCCTACAGCTCACGTGGTCAGACATTTCTTCACTTCTCCACTAATGACTTTATTTTATATCAGCAATTAGTTCCCATGATAATAAACCATTATAAGTGTGGTTTCATCGTATCCAGCCATATCCAGCCTCTCATTAAATGTGTATAGAGACATTATGAAGAAAAATAAAGCTGGGAACGAAGTAGCAGAGATTGTTAGGAGCTGTTAGGCAGGTCTTTTGTTATTGTTTGAAGGCTATTTTTATTGTTTGTGGGCGTGGTATACCCAGTGTTGGTCAAATGTCACCTAGACTTTTTTCAATCGCACTGTAGTGTCAGATTTCTGTTCCTGGCTGAGAAAACTGTCTTCTCCTGTTGTATTATACTGTATCTGCCTCATGGTTTGGCATGCTGTGCATTCTGAGTTGCTTTTCTGCTCACCACGGTTGAAAAGAGCGGTTATATGAGTATCAGTATTCTTCCTTTTATGGATACTTTTTGGCCAGTCTAGCCATTCTCCTCTGACCTCTCTCATCAGAAGAAGCTCAGTACTACTGCTCAATGGATGTTTTTTAGTTTTTCACACCATTAATCTAATTACATCTAGAGACTGATGTGCATGAAAATCCCAGGAGATCCCTGGGAAAAACAACAACCATACCACAGGCCTGTGTGTGTGTGTGCAACCTGAGAGTGACAGATGTAAAGACGGCAGCTTTTATACCTGAGGCCAAAATACATTTCATATTCCAGTCCACTTCAGAGAGGGTCAGTTCCGACTGCACATCGCCAAGAGCTGCTTACTCAGCTCGTTATTAAGAGCAGTCATGAGCCCATGCATGTGATTTCTATTATTCCAACAAATATTAGACTTATAGGATGCAATATATATATATTTATATATATATATACACTATGAGACTTTCTTAAAGGGGATGACATTGAAATATTTGCTGTCATTTGAAACCCTGGTCTTTGTGGATAACAGCAAGGACAAGGAGGAGTCTCTGGTTGCATGTCAATCATGTTACTTTATCTCTTGCACCAGCGTTGGATATTTATGCAATTGATTTAATTTTTTTCTTTTTGTTAGTATTTATATTTTTTACATTTCCTGTTGCGTTTGTGATTCATGATGTACGATCCGTTTCAGTTTCAGGTTGGAACGCGACAATAAGTGCAAATGTTCAAGGGGGTAAATACTTTTGCAATTTCTTTAGTGAAACCGGATGTGTTACGGTATATTAAGGACATTGTACAGGATTAAGCAAATGGAAAAAATCTTTCACACCGTGTTTTACGAGACAGACAGGAGCAGAGAGAACTCCTGATTTAACCCATTCGTTAACCAATATTAATGACGGTTCATTTCAGTGACATCAAAGCATTTTCTTTTAAATACTCATTTTCTTCTTTCTTATAAACACAGAGGTGAGATTAGATTACAGCCCAAATCGTCACCAGGCCTCATTGCCAATCACACCACCTGTAGACCCTGTTTATTCTCCATCTGTGATTAAATCTCAATGTTAAACTCACAGTTCAGATGCCTGGGATATTGTAAAAGTGATGCATTTTCACTAATCCGGGTTTATGTTGGATTATTTTTTTTGCTGATGCAGCTTTACTTGGCAAATAAATCCAGAAATAAATCATAGCGGACTCTCGGACACTGTACCATATGCCTGTGAACTTTTATAGGGTGAAAATGTCATCTTCTCTTGGGAGAAACAGTGTCCTTTCAGAGAGGTTTCAGAGTCTTTTATGCAGCGAAAAACTCTAAACTATCCAAAGAACCCACAAGAAACCCCTTTTATTCAGGTCACTGCTTTGCATCTTGAATATAAAATCATATTTGTGCTACTATTCATAGAAAAAGGGGGTCTTTAATGCTGTGTTCACATTACCAGGCTGAAGTGACTCAAATCTGATTTTTTTGCCTCAATGTGACAGATCTGATCTTTTCGGGCTGTGTGGACCCACAAACCCGATCTTTTCAAATCAGATTTGAGTCATGTTCATATGTGGTACTGAAACTGATACATATCTGATTCGTGGCCATGTGACATGTGATATGTTACTTAGCAGTTGCTTGTTTAAGGTTAAGATTTTAGGATTAATTTTAAGCTTTAAGTTTTAGGGTTAAGTTTAGGGTTAGGTTAAGGGCTATGGTTAAGATCCAGTTTATTCCTTACTATGGATTTGTGCTACAGCAGCAATTTTTGACAAGGTAAAACAATGGAAAAGAGGAACAGCTGATGAACTGAACTCCAGAGAAAGTTGTGATGCATACATTAGCTACTAGTGCATCCATGTTGTCGGATTTAATACCCTGAGTCGTCTCACAAATATATTTTTGTTGTTGGTGACGCCGATGATTCGTGCAAAAACGTGTCACTGTGCGCATGCATGATGTTTCTGAAGGTAGATGCGTTCACATTACAATTAGATGCAGCTCACTTGTAATTATGAATGTGAACCGTCAAGATAGACAAATCCGATCTGAGCAAAAAAATCGAAACTGAACAATGAGGCTTCTAATGTGAACGTAGTCTAAGTGTTAGCTTGCTTCTTCAAACTCTTTCTGACAAAAAAAAAACTCTTTCTGAGCTCTACATAGAAATCTAAGAGTTCTAGATTTAACCTGAGTTTCTAAAAGTGTAGCTTTTTTTCTGGGTTTCTCAAATTTGTAGCTGCACATATTTGAAAGTGAATTTCTAGTTAAAATCTGTTTTTCAGTTTGGTTATTTGTCACAATACAACATCCAAATACAGCATAAAAATTCAGATTTACCAACTTCAAATCAAAATTCTACAATCTACATTCAATAACCTTAAAGGTTCTTCAGTTGTTGCCCCAGGGGAACACATGAAGGTTCTTTGTAGAACCCAGTTTCACTGTCAGAAAAGTGCTTGAAGTAAAACCCTTTTAGGGAGCGAAGAAGCACTAATTACACCGAAATGAATTTAAAACTGATTTTAATTAGAATTTTGAGTGAAATCTACAACTTGTAAAACCATATTTACCTTTGAAGATAAACCAAAGAACCTTGTAGGTGTTAGTTGGAACCATTTTTTAAGAATGTAGCATACTAAAGGGTTTTTCAATTGTCTCTGTGGTTTATGCAGAACCATAAATCACAGTGTTTCCCTTGAGTTCCCTGAGTTGGAAAAACCCTTTTAGAAAGTTCAGAACCCTTAAAAAACCCACAAAGATGACTGTAGTATATTAGCACAAATATCATTTCATGTACAGGATCCAGATTCCATGTAGAACCACAGAGATGAGTATTTCCCTATCAGAGGTGAAGGAGTGAACCTCGTTAGGAAAACTAAACACCTAAAATTATCCAAAGAACCCTTGTTTGAAGGTTCTATTTTCCGAGAGTGAACACCTAGGCACTTCAGGGGGACCCAAAAAGAGGAAGTAAGTAAAAAAAAGTGAGCAATTTTTCAGGTGCTCTTTGCTGAGTGTGAAATTTGTTCAGATGCCAGAATTTGAATTTGAAATTGTGAACATCTGATCATTTTTTTTAATTTCAACACATTCATATTTAATGTCATTTAATTCACTTTTAAAAACAAAATACAATGAAAATCAAATCCAAATATTATTCTATATTTTTGCCTTTATGACCCATTTTTTACTCATAATGTTGTGACATGCTGTATTTTGGATTGCCATCTTGTTGCATCACTGATGCATTACATCAACAGTTTCACCACTAACGTTAAATGTTTCAGGACTCTCCTGTTCTTTAAAGCACAATTCATACATCATTTACAGTTGGAAACTTCTACCGTCAGTACAATCTTTTCTACACTGTAGCCGAATATATAAGATTTGTTAAATGTCTTTTTTTTTGTAATGGAGAATGATTCATTCTGGGGCTGTGCGATATGACCAAAATCTCATATTCCGATATACGTAGGTCATTTTATATTGAGATAACACGTATCATGATATGGCACATTTTCTATAAAGACTGAATAAATAAATAAATCCCTATTTTTATTACAAAAACACCTGGCATGTAGCATGTTCAGATGATCAAAATAATCAGAAAAGAGTTAAATAATAAATATACACCTGGTTTAAATACCTTGTATAAGGCTTTTGGTACTGATGGTGGTAAAATCATAAGAATTAGCCATCCAGCATTTAAAAAATGGCGTGTTAACAAAATTTCAAGATAATAATATTAATAATGAGAATCCTTATATCACACATGCATCACCTGTGTACTATATAGTCATAGCAGAAACCCAGTGTACAACAGAACATTAGGTGAAGTGCAGTGGTTTTCCAGTGCACTCAGTCTCTCTCTCTCTCTCTCTTACCCAGTGCCTAACAGCCCATCATTCAGAACAACAGTGATGGTCGTGTCCCAAATTAACCTATCTGAATAGCAAAAAATATTGCTGTAAATATAATATAAACGCTATGGTCATATCGTGCAGCCCTATTTAATTCTACTGTAAAACCATGTAAAATATTAAAAACACATGATCTCTGGTGAATACACAATGTGACCATCTGTTGTAAAGCATGCGTATGTTGTGAGTCATCAAATCTGCCCTGAAACAAACATCTGGAAGGAATGGGGTTGGGGTTGGGGTTGGGGTTGGTCAAGATTCAACACACACAATCAAAATATACTATTCTATGAAGCTGTAATTTTATCCAGATATAGGAATAGGATTAATATATATATATATGAACATTCTTGTCACATGACTGTAATGTAAAGTAAAATTAAGAACGAAATCGCAGGCGAAAAATTCAGTACAAGAAAAATAGATTCTTGAATTCAAAATCACAGTTTTATCTTAATGCACGCGTTTTAATACGCCATCGTTTCTATGGTAACAGCTAATTCACAGGGATTTGTATGGGGGACTCTAGACATAAACAGATTTTTTTAAATGTAAAAAAAAGCCAACATTTTATGATATGGTTTTCTCAAAGGAGATGTCACCAGATGTTTATGTCACCTGTATGTAAGGAGTCTCCAGTGTCAGCGATTTGTAACTTTTATACATTCAAAAAATTAATTGCTGTTACATCAAAATGATGTCAAGTAAGAAGCATAGAACACTTCAGGATGTTTTTTATAGCAATATTATCAATTTTAAGATGACTGTGCTTCATCACACCATGCTGTAGTTGATTATTTTCCTATAACAGAATGCCCTGATGTGTTTTATTCCTTACATAATGCATTTTATCCCTTTTTCCCGATTTCCGGGACCTAAACCAGAATTCTTCCTATGATATAAATTTTGTTTGAAGAAAAAATATACACCGAGTACATCTTTGTATTTTTGGTCTTGCATCACTAAAGGCCTCACACTGAGAGGAAACGGTGTCATCACGTCACTCAGTCAGGTACAGAGGAAGCAGACAGAGCAGACAGACTCCATGAATTAATGATCAATGACAGGCATAAATAATGAAGCAGATTGGAAAGTAATCAGCTGATGCCAGAAATCAGGCTGGTTACTGCGAGGAAATCCCACCAGACTTCACATCCAGAGCCTTTGAACAGCACATGTGACTGAGCGCTAACAGCATCGGCATCAGAGTCACCGCTCTGTCTTTCCTTTTACCTTCATGTCTCATTCTGTCTCTCTTTTTGTCCATCTTTTCAAATGGTCAAGGAGAAACATTACACTCTGTATTGAAATTTCTTTTCAGCACTTTAAAAATGATTTTTAGTACAGTGATGTTCAGTCCTTGTTTCTGATTGGATAACATTTTTATAAGAGCAGCTCTGATAGTAGTGCAGCTATAAATCACATACAGGTTTATATTAATGTAATTCCTTATCGTATCTATGGTAACAGCTCGTTCACATGGGTTTGCACGGTGGACGATCCATGTAAACGGGTTTAAAAAGTGTGTAATTACTGTAAGGAGACTTTTCTTAGCATTTATGGAAGGAGTCTCCGGTGTCAGTTTTTTGTAACAGTCCGAGGTAAAGCTGTATCTTTACGTTTTCTGACATCTACAGAGGAGTTTACACTTTGTGGTTTCAAAAAATAACATTTTTTTTGTCCTATTCATTATTACAGAAAGAAAGAAGACAGGCTGATGAGGGAATTTCAGGAAAATATCAACTTCAGGGTGGAAAAGGGGTATCATAGCATATGCTGTCATTTATTAATTTCTTATGCTCTGTTTCCAGCCGGGGGCGGAGCTAATTCTGAAGAACAAAGCCTGAAATGAAGAAACTTATTGTTAATCGCTGTGATTTTTGAACTTATGTGTTTATTACAAATGTGTGCACATTTGTAGCAATTCTCATGATTCCTATGTTACACAATTTAAGCTGAGGTTAGAGGTGGAGCTCTGATGTTTTTCTTACATATAAAATCAGGCAATATTCAAGCATTTGCTTGAATTCATATGGATTGCTCATGAGACCTTTTTCTTTTTTGCAGTTACAGACTGCATCTTTAAAGAGACATCTCGTCTCTCTGTCTGTCTGTCTGTTTGTCTGTCTGTCTCTCTGCAGCAGATATCTGTTCAGACACAACACACTTCCTGTAACAGCCGCTGTCTCATCTCATTCACTCCTCCACTCTTTATCCCAGGCTGGATAAAGAAGATAAAAAGAGGGATGAGCAGAATGAGACAGCGTGACATCACTAAAACAGTCAGCTTGAAACTTCTCCAGTGTATCAGCGTGGAGATCATTACCACGTCTGAAAGATGTCTGACATAGGGCAAGAGCTGTGTGCTACAACATAACAGAAGCTGAGGCAGAAAAGTGTAACTTCTTAAATTGATTTAAAGTGTGAAAGTAAAGGCATGAGAAAGATTCGCAAAAGAAAAAGACGCCTGCCTCAATTTTGAATCACATGCTGATTACAGATCCTGTTGCTCTATTAGTGTCTGTTTCATCAAGGAACCAAGGAACATGGGAAAACATTAGCTAAAGCTAACTAACCTTTAACCAGCCTTTTTCCTAATCTGTCAAAAGTTAGCTAACACTGCCCATAGGCTACAAGCTAGCTGAATACTAATTGCTAGCTCTCACTATACAAACTGTTGTAATAAATACAAAAGCAGATAAATTACATAACTGGGTATTAGGTCTCCTTGAAGCTGTTTTTAATGCTTAAAAAGTCACCTTTTAAATGTTTTATTAAGTGACAAATTTTTAAAAAGATGTGTTCTACTGTGTATATCAGCTATTCAACAAATATAAATTTTAATCCATCTATTTTAAATCCCTCTCACTCTCACAGCTCCATTTAACCCCATAGAGTTATTATTGCAAAAAATTGAACTAAAACAATTGCTAATGGTTAAGAACAGGGTTGCTAGATTGGGCTAGTTTAAAAACTTTACTGTAACTGGTAATATCTTGCTTAATATCACTAATCTGAATTAAAGCTAATAGATTTTAAAGATTATGCAGACATTGTTTCTGTAATGTACAGAACCATTTATTATGTTATCATTATTACTATATGGTTATTGTGTGTGTGTATGTGTGTATGTGTGTGTGTGTGTGTGAGAGAGAGAGAGAGAGAGAGAGAGAGAGAGAGAGAGAGAGAGATAGGCATGTAACAATATATCACACATCGATAAATCGCAATACAAATTTATGATGACTCGAATTAATGGACTAAAAAAATGAACCGGTTAATCGCTTAGTTTTTCCTAGCTGTAATTGCGTTATTTAGATCACAGTAGTCCATCCAACACACAATAGTTAGAATACAAGTGACATCACTGTAGGCAGAAGTATCACAGCTCTAATGCCATGAAAACACACAAAAGCCAGCTCTAAAATGGGAAAGAGCTTTTGTGCGATTAACTCTACAAACAGATTCAACAAGAAATCAGAACTCTCTTTTTACAGACTGCCAATAGTGAAGCAAGAGAAGCAAATGGAGGAAGTTGTTTTATGTTTATGAAACTTTATGAAACTTTTTTATTTTTAATATTTTAGTTGAAAGACTATTATATTTTACTCCTACCCTTTTTGTAAATAGTTTTTTGTTGGTTAGAAATAAAATGAATCATAAGTGTGTGTATATATATATATATATATATAAACTTATTTAATATTATATAGGATATTATATAGAATATTATATAATTATAGGAATATTTAAGCTGGTAAAGAACAGGAAAATAAATGTTGCTTTTTTTGGCATTTTCTTTTAATTTTCTTTTTTTATTTCACAAATATAGTGCCAAAATTCAGACAGGGAAAGGGGAATAATAGAGTGGATCATTTCTGGACATCAGAAATCCATGTGAAAAATTGTTTCTCACACAAAAGCTGAGAAAAAAATGAACTTTTTTTAATAAAGCCCTTAATTTTTAGACAAGTCTCGGGTCTAAAACAGCTCAAAACGAGCTGCTAGACTGTATGCTGGATGACTCTTTGTTATTGACTCTCCACAGCCTTTTACAGGGTTACTCTAAAAATTCATTAGATTGTAGCAGAAGTCAAGTGTGATAGCTTCCTGCCTTCATTTTGTTTGAGGCTACATCGTTATTTTTGTCATCCTGCAACACCAAAATCGATGGTCACAATCCACTGCTCAAATATGATTATATGGGAATGTTTGGAAATGCAGAAAAAACAAGGTAGAGATTTTTCTAGTAAAATTAAGTAGTATAAGGTGAACTCAAGAAATACATAGTGATATATAATGGAAAAAACCCTCAGACTCCTGTACTGGGAGCAGGGAATAGGACTAAGCCTGTGACTGTGTCACTAATTCCGTTCTCTCTCTTTCTAATCACATGCTTTATGCTTACTTACATGCTGGAACAGATTTGGGCCATTTTTCATCATGTTTATATGAGAAAAAAGAAATCAGAAGAATAGAGTTTACTGCATTTAGGAATAATGTAGGTGCTGACAACAATGGCAATATTGAGAACAATTTGTATGACTCGACTTGAATGAACTGTAAGGTTAAGGTCAGGGTCAGCAACAGAGTTAGCATCGTCCTCGCGTGTTTCAGGGTGTTCCAAAAAACGTACACTCTTACCAAAATGGTTCTTCACAAGTTCTTCGGATTGTTCAATGTTCCTCATTTTGTAAAGAGGTTCAGGAAAATGGGAAATCATCAGTTCTTAGATTCTGCATAAAAGCTTTAAGTGTTGAGACAAGCCTTTACAGTTTTATCCTTTTTCTTATTTTTGTTTCCTAAATATTAGAACAATAGTATTTACAATTTTAAAAGACAAACCCACGCTCTAAGAAATACGGGTTCCTCAGGGGTTCTTTGGATTGTTATGGGTTCTTCTAGCAGTATTACTAAGAACCCTCTCTGATAGGAAAACACTTTGTTGTATTGTGTGCAGAATATATTTAGAGAAATTTACAAAGAACAAAAAGAAGTTCTGAGAGAAATTTTGTAATCATGCAGCGTTGGCTTGACGTGCTGTAAAACCACATGAAGGTTCTATATAGAACCCCTATAATACAGTTCCGCATGGGGAACCCTCTGTTGTAAGGTTCTTTGTAGATTCTCTAACGGTTCCCCCAAAGAGACAAAGCAGTCCCTTATGCTTTAAGATTTAACCTTAGGGTTTTTTTCCAGTTTGTTCAGAACAAAAACATTTCCATTTTTTTTTAGACTGAAGGGTTAGTCTGGGGTTCCTTGGAAGGGTAATGGTTTGAGCTTTCTAAAAGCATAACTTAGAACCCCTTCTGATAGGACAACACTGTTGTAGAGGTTCTTAGAGAAAACTGAGAATCTTGTAGTGGCTCTTTGGCTTGATGTTCTGTAAAACCTCTTTAAAAGCTCTATAGAGAACCCTATAATACATTTCTGCAGGGGAAACCCTCTGTTGTAGAGTTTGGTATGGAATCTTTAAAGGTTTTTCAGGAGTACAAACTTAAGAACCCTTTAAGGTACTAGACTTAAACTTTTTTTTTTTAAAGGTTTACAAGATTTTCCATTTTTCCTCCAGAATAATACACAGAGACCTAATAATACACACACAGAGACCTTGACCATTAGAAAGAAAGGCTCCACAGGGGTTTTTATCATCCTCTTAAGGGGTTCTACATGAAAAGAAAACCCTGTCTCATAAAAGGGTTTTGGTCTATCCTTTATCCTTTATCCTTTATCCATTAAATTTCAAAGTAGAAGCTTATTAGAAGCTAGAACCCTGAGTCGATAAAAGAATGTCTTTCCTTAGCATGCAGAACCTTTTTGAATGAGCACATTGGGGCACAAAGGTGCAAATGTACATGAATACAGTCTCACTCACACACACACAGCTGTCCACAGCTGCACTCTGAGAATAAACACAGCAGGAGACAGAACCATCACCACAGTCCTAGACTAAAGTCCATTCTGTTTTTAAACATCTGTCCATGAGTACATCCAGATCTCTCACAAAGCCATCAATGTCACAGCATGAACTAAACTGCTGAATCTGGTCTCCTACATCTCCACCTGACCCCAAACACTCAAGAGTGTAAAAGTGACAAAGGAGGCAAGGAGGACAAGACAGAAAGGAGAACCTGGTGATACTCACACTGTGGGCTGCAATGTTCACTCTTGAAAAGAGTCATATCAGGGACGGCGAGGGGGAAAAAGGTTTACAGGTGCCAGCAACCTGAAAAGACGACCAGTTGCTTTCCTACTTCTATTCTTCAGCTTGATCTACAGTCACTCCTTTGGCTCATAAGGACAGTTTTGTGTCTCCCTCTTCTTCAGCGTCTCCTCGCAGCAGTTCGATGTGTTACTACTGAATCAGTGACAGCACTGCCTCAGCTTTACCGGTGGGCCATACCAACTCAGCCACTGCAGCAGGGAGGGACATGAAGAGCAACGGGACATACCACTGAAACCAATAAACATGGAACAGACAGAGAGAGAGAGAGAGAGAGAGAGAGAGAGAGAGCGAGAGATTGTAGCCGGCCTTCTTAAAGCTTGAGGACCTTTACTGAGTCTCAGGGTTTAGGAATTCAGGCCAGGGATGAATGAAACTGCATGCCACACACAGAGACGGTGGAGAAACTCAATCCCTGAAGCGAGTGTGTGTGTGTGTGTGTGTGTGTGTGTGTGTGTGTGTGTGTGTGTGTGTTGATGTGGAACATGAGGCAAAAAAATCTAAGACTAGAACCTCACAGCCGGAGCCCACGGCAGGACTGCATAGCAACAGTGCAGAGAGAGAACATGGAGACAGACAGACAGAGAGACACACATACACAGAGAAAAGAGAGAGGAATACAGAAACAGCATGGACTTAAACCTGACATAAGCATGACATAAATGTATACTGGAAAATATCATGGCAGTTATATATCAGTGTCATGTTCCTGTTGGTTGCCATAATGCTTTAATGTTATGACAGCTTATAGCAGGCTTTATTTTTTTTTTTTTTATGATAGGCCTTATGACACCATATGACAACTTTTATAATAATATTTAGCAGTAATGGGGTGGTCTTAAATTACTTGAATCTTATATTATTTGATTAAATCGTTTAAAACCACCACCTCACTGTTAAATGCTCCCAAATAGACAAATACCCCTGTTGCTGAATATCTCATACTTATTATTATTATTATTATTATTATTATTATTATTTCTCTTCAATCCTTTTCTTTTCCTCCACCCCTCTTTTCTCCCTGTTTTTCATTCTTACTTCCCTCTTTACTTTTTTCTCTTTGTTTTCCAATTTTTTTTCTGAGTATAATTCTTTCTTTCTTTCCTTTCTTCTTTCTTTGTTTCTTTGAAAGCTCAGTGTTTGTCCTTTAGGAAATAAAAATGTAGTAATGCCGTAATGGTTGTGTCATAACAGCTTATAGCATGTTTTTTTTTTACATGGTTTATGGTAAATATATTACAACTGGTGATATAAAATTGTTATAATACTTCACTGAATATGATTCAGATCTTCTATGACCTCAAAATAAATGTCACTTAATACACACAGTTTTATAAAAGGTAATAGGTTCTACCATGACATGTAATTATGTCCGTTATAACATACTGCTTTTAGCACTAAATATTTCAAGAACTCACACCCAATGATGTGCCCCCTAACCAGTGTTAATTTTGTGAACGAACATTTTTACAAGTATTTGTTGATGACTTTTTATTTCGTGACTAATTTGTATCAACAATGTAAATAAAAACAAATATTTGACAACGAAAGTTACATTGAAATCCCTATTCATTATGTCCTGAGGTGTAAGGACGAGGCAAACTAGGTGGCCCTGTTCAGGCTGTTTGGATGAGTTAGTTGTTAACTTTTACATGATACATGAAAGAAGTGTGTGTAGTGGCTCTTCTTCCATTTCCGAAAATCTTCAAGCTAAAAAACATTTACTTTAACATTAACATCCAATCTTTAAAATTATAGTTGGTTCATACATCCATTATCTATACCACTTTATCCATCTGGGTCGCGGGGAAGCTGGAGCCAGTCCCACAGTGTAAAAGCACCCAACTCAGAGCTCCTCTCTTTCCATGTATGGAATTAATTACACACATTCTACACAAAATACGAAAACATACACTTACAGATAGCACTTGTCTGACACTTTTATTTAATATAAATTGCTATCTATTCATGTTTT